>ML817169.1:102674-135516 GCA_009831015.1 Picea engelmannii | reverse complement strand
TTAAAAAACCACCATGTATCGATATCGATCCTCCGATTAAGCCTATGGAACAGAGGGAATAAAGAAAAAAAGAAAAGAATATAGCGACAATCAGTAATAGAAGTGCTTTGAAATCCTTATCCTCGAGCTCATATCTTTTTGTTAATTTGATGGATTGTGTTAAATTTGTTCGGTTGCAATCCTATTTATACAATTTGGTGCGAAAAAAACTTATACGACATGTCGTTTCATATTTTCCGACGGTCGGAATTCGTCCGACAGTCTTTCGGCCGAAAGAATTAGTTTTTTAGCTGAAAGATCTCGAAACCGTTTAGTTTGACGGATTCTATTAGATTTTAGCCTTTTGGCTGAAAAATTAATTTTTCGGCCGAAATATATTTTCGTCTGAAAAAATGAAACTGCAACTGAAAACCAAAACCAGAGAAATGCCCCAAGCATAACTAAACTTCAGAGGTTGCAGAATCCTACAAACATTGAGAATTTGGTTTCGAAAATGACACCAGCATTTCCAAAATTCAATCTACTTTCAATTCGTATAATTTGTTTTCATTTTCTTTATTTTTATCTAATTTTATTTAATTTTTAAAATAACTCACTACATAATATTTTTCAACAGACATTATGATTCGGTGAAATGAAATATAGGTATCTCAAAAAATATACAGTGA
Organism: Picea engelmannii; assembly: GCA_009831015.1. Taxonomy (NCBI): domain Eukaryota; kingdom Viridiplantae; phylum Streptophyta; class Pinopsida; order Pinales; family Pinaceae; genus Picea; species Picea engelmannii. Next base: position 134,848 of record ML817169.1, on the reverse strand, counting down.
AAAAATTTGAAAAAAATATATTCATAATCCTTAAACTGTTCTTTTCAAAAGGGTATATTTAAATTTTAGTTTTAAGTAAAAATTAAGATAGATACAAGGTGTAGAAAAACATGTATTTAAACTCAGCAACGTTTTCATCTTGGTCAACTTCAACAAATTCTAGAAATTATAATATTCATCCGTTAAATTCAAAATGATAGTCATAATAAAATAGAGTCTCTGTAGATTGTTGCAGTATATTTTGTTTCTTCAAAACATAAGTTTAATAATATATACATTGTTGTAGAAATAAGTAACTCATTATCATTCATTTCATGTTTAAGAAACATACTGTTAAACAATTGTCAAATTAACATATCAAATCGTGATAAAAAAAAATTGAAAAATAGTCATTGGAAAGCTAACACAATTCTTCACAAGTTTTGTTTTTACTGTAAAGTGAAATTCTAAATAAAAGAAAATACTTTTATATGCCGGAAGTTGAATAACTTGTGAAAATACAGTTTTTTTTCTCATAAAACAAGCAAAAGTGTAACCCACCTTCATGATTTCACCCTTAATGCTTTTCGAGCACAGAAACAAAATTCTAAAGAATCACAAGTAATCACTTACCCTTTTAAGGTTTGATAGACCAACTAGATCTTAGTGGACATTAATCGTCATCATCATCAAATATAATTTCAAGTAATAACTCTTTTTTCACTTTGTATAAATAGAATTTCATTTGAAATTATAATTTTATTTGAATGATAATATTTCAATTAATTTTTTTATATTTAATTTAAAATAATTTATGTAATTAAAATTTCCAAAAAACTAAACAAGATAAAATTTTACTTAATTTATCTTTTTTAAATTTATCTACTTAATAACCTATTTATTAAAAATCAAATATCTTACCTACTCTTTATAAATTCTTAAATAACATGATGTATAATTTTGCTTGATTAATAAAAAAATTCTATAGTAATATTGGTCCCACATTTTTATTTAAAATAACTTAACCCATTTAAACCAATGAACACAAATTTTGTTTAGTTAAAAAAATGAAATCAACAAAACAAATTAAATTTATTCAGTAAACTTCGACTAGTTAATCGATTGAATCAACATAAGCAAAAGAAACAACCAGATCTGGGTAAATAACCATTGATGCTGGTGGATAGTAACTTATCTTAGGTAACCTGGATAGTAACTTATCTTAGGTAACCTGGATAGTAACTGGATAGTAGGAACCTCGGGTGGACTCCTCACTGCCTGGGATCCTAACTATTTTGATTTTATTCTCATACTAAGTCCAAGTGGGATACTCATCTTAGGTACTTGTTTTGAACTGAAGTCTAACCTGACCTTGCTCAACACTTACGGTCCTTGTCTCGACCGAAGATCTTTATGGGAGAGACTTGACCTCATAGGACTCCTAGCTATAAAAGACCTCATTATAGGGGGAGATTTGAACCTGACGCTTAACACAAAGGAAATCTAGGGAGAAAGGGCAAAGATGGACCCCTTCTCGGATTTTTTTAAGTTACTCTTCACGAACAATGCTTTAGTGGATCTGGAGCCGATGGAAATTCTGCCTACTTGGCGAAATGGAAGATCGAGTTCTTCTAGAATTGAAAAGTGTCTTGATCGATTTTTGGTGGCTGAAGGATTGATTTCACCCATGCACAAGATTCGAGCTTGGATAGATCTTCCTTTCCTCTCTGATCATGTCCCCATTTGCCTTTAGATAGGAGAAGGAAGACCAGGGACAAAATATCCCTTCAAGTTTAATTTGGCCTGGCTAAAGGAGGTTGCTTTTGATCAGTTAGTTCGATCGGTTTGGTTCGACTCTACTCTCACGATTCCTGGGGATGCATAGGGAAACTAGTTAGAAAACTCAACAGAATAAAAGAAGAGTCCATCATCTGGCTAAAACGGAAAAAAAATTGGACTCATCTAAGTTGAACAAAATTGAATGCCAGTTGGAGGAACTCTATAGACAGAAGGCTTAGGACGCCCAGCAAGGCGATTTCGAATCTTCATTGCATCATTTAGAGGCATCTCGTAATACAATTCTACGTGAGGAAGAGGATAGATGGCATCTGAAAAGAAAAGTACTATGGATTACTAGTGGAGACAATAACACTCAATACTTCCATCATTTTTCCATTCACCGCAGGAATAAAAAACTTATATGGGATATAGAGGAAGAGGATGGAAGTATTCTACATAAGACAAAAGATATCAAACAGGCAACATTTAATCATTACAAATATTTCTACCAGGAATCTATTGACACCAACCTACTTGATTAGATTGAAACAACTCAACTATTTCCACAAATGGTTACGGACGAGGAGGCAAGAGCATTGGAATCTCCCTGCACAAAGGAGGAAAATTTCGAAGTGATTAAAGTCTTTACAAAAGAAAACATCCCTAGCCCCTATGGGTGGACGGTGGAACTATACCTCCATTATTTTGATTTAATGGGACAGGACCTGTTGGACGTAGTTGAGGACTTGAGAACCAGAGGAATTGTCAAAAGGAAATTAAATAATACTTTTATCATTCTGATACCAAAACAAAATCATCCACTACAGTTTTTGGATTACTGTCCTATCTGGTTTTGTAATCTTTTCTATAAGATTATTACCAAGATCATAGCTAGGAGAATTCGGCCCATTCTTTCCCAGGCACTGTCAGAGGAACAACTTGGGTTTCTGAAGGGGAGGCAAATCCTTAATGCTATTGGAACTACACAGGAGTGCATACACAGTATTAAGACAAAAAAAATACAAGCTATCTTCCTTAACTAGACCTTAAAAAGGCCTTTGACTGTATCAACTAGACTTTTTTATGCCTCATCCTACTCCAGTGTGGTTTTGGGGTCATCACCACAAATTGGGTGATGGGTTGCATATCCTTGGCAACCTTTGTGGTTTTGATCAACAACAAGGTTACTAAAGTTTTCCACTGTGAAAGAGGGCTCTGATAGGGATACCCCCTCTCACCCCTTATTTGCATCATAGTCTTAGAGACCCTTAGTATTTTGTTAAAAAAAATATTTTCAGAAGGCAAACTTTCAGGAATAAGAGTTTCTAGATTGACTCAGATTCTACATCTACTCTTCGTAGATGACGTGATCATCATGATATCGGCCTCCTTATTTGAGTGGACAGAGATTTTCAATCTGCTAAACATTTTCTATTATGTTTCAGGTCTGAAGATTAATTATCAGAAGTCAACCTTCTTGGCTACAGGAGCCCAGGACGAGTTCTTGACGGAACTAAAGACACTTTTTGGCATCAATATTTGAGATCTTGCGGATGGACTTTGTTACCTTGGATTCCAAATCAAACCATCAAGCTACATTGCTAGGGAATGGAGATGGTTAATTGAAAAGTTAGAATTTAGAATCCTACACTGGTGCAATAGATGCTTAACTCTGGGTGGTAGATACATTTTAATCAAGGCTGTATTGGAAAGCCTTCTGGTATACTGGATGGCCCTGACACATATCCCTGTATCAATGTTAAAGAAGCTTTGAAAGTTGACTTTCTCCTTCCTCTAGAATGGAAGCAAACAAAACAAAGGCTACCACCTCTGTAGGTGGGAGAAGGTATCAAAACCAAAATCACTAGGAGGATGGGGCTTGAGAAATCTACAAATATTCTACAAGGCACTCTCGGCAAACACGCTCTAGAGAATTCTGATGGCTCCAAGTGTTTGGAGCAAAGTTATAAAGGACAAATATATCACTCACCAGTTACTTCATGATTGGCTCATATCAACAACGACTTATCCTCGGTGGGGCTCCCAAACTTGGAAACACCTATTGAAGTCACTCCCGATCCTATTACATTGGATAGCGTGGCTACCGGGTTCTGGATCCTCAATAGAGATTGGAAGGGATGTTATCCTTGGTATGGGTAACAGATCCATGCTAGAATCTAGGCTATTGGAGTGCCTGCACGGTAAAGGTATACATTATCTACTTCACATAAAGCTTCCACCTATCCATAGTCTGATTGGAGAATCCTAGTTATCGAGTTCTTCACGAGACTTGGACAGTGAACTCGGGGCAGAATGGAACTATTACATAAATAATCTAATTGGTGCAAGTATCTTCCTACAGGAGCGGCCGGACACCCTCATCTGGACGAGAGGGGACAAAAATGGAATTCTCTATGTTAAAAACATTTACCAAGCGATTGCAAAGATGATCTGGAAAAATCATGATGAGACTTGGCGAAAACGACTGTGGAAATGGAATTGCCCATTGAAAATTGATCATCCATCTAGATGATAATCATTTCCAACACTACTGATAGTCTTCAAGGAAATGAGAGGAATATTATTCAATAGAACACAACTGTGTCTATCCATAGTAGTACACAACTACAATCCAGTGGTACACTACCACACCAAGTAGCACACTGATACTTGATCCGTGATGTATAGTCACAATCAATGGAACACATACACCAAAATAGCATACATCTACTGTCTAGAGACATACAGTATCCATAAAAATCATCTGATATCAACCTGAACAAAAAAACATTGTTATGATATAAATTGAATCATCTGGGCCATTCTTCCACTCACATCTGTGAGATATTGGAAGAGAATATTCCCTCAGAAGGTAAAACATCACTGATGAGCTATATGGACTATTATTCTCAAGCAAGGAAGAATAATTGTCCTGATTTCTGAGCCTAGACCATTCCCCACCCTGGGCCATTCCTCTAGCACTAAACAAAGTGCAACCTGGAGAGAATGAGTCTACCCTAGGGAATGCTTGTCCCTGATTGTTGAACCTAGACCATTCACCTATCTGGGCCATTCCTCCGGTACTAAACAAAGTGCAACCTGGAGAGAATGAATCTGCCTTAGGGAATGACTGTCTGAACCATTTCCAAAGGAAATGACTATCCTGCACCAACCTCCAAAACAGACCATTCGTCGAAACTTCTCACAACTGTGAGCTTCGAAATAATGACTATCCGGTGAGGCAGACCAATCTTCTTGTGTAACCCTCAAGAAGAGAGACTGTCCTAAAACATTCCCCATGTTAACCACAATGGGAAATCGATGTCTATGGTACATCAACAATCCATTGAACCATTTTCATTACGAAAATGTCTGTTCGATTTGGACCATTTTCCGAACTATAAAATGCCTGTCCGTAAAAAATCTCAAACCACTTTCCGAACTGGAAAGGAACTTCTCATCCTGGACCATTTTTCGAACTGAAAAATGATTGTCCATAAATCAATAACACATTAGTGCTCCCTCCCAACCCGGGAGTCATCTCTTCCTTTTTTCATAAGGAAGTTGTCTCCACAAGCTCCAACTTGAGTACACAAATTCTTTTATCTTGGACAAAGGCTTTACCAAAATGTTTGCTTATCTTCTCATCTGTGGAGATATATATTTGAGAAACACTTTATCTTTTCTAGACTTCATCACAGAGAGTGTAATGCTTGATCTCAATGTACTTCAGTCTTTCTGGAACACTGGTATTCTCTGAAGGCTTCATATATCTCTGATCAATCATTATTGGATTCATCTTTTGTTTCCTGGTAGCTCATAACATCGTGGCAAGGGTCAAATTGGAACATATCCAAGTGGTACTTCTTCTGCCATCATGAGGGTTTGTCATGGATTAGCAATCCATCATCCTGAGCTTCTGAGTAACCATTCTGATACAATATCTTTGCTATAGAAAGTTTTTCACCACGCTTCTGCTGTGCATTGGAGGCTCTCTACCAAGTTGTCTTCTTTCATCTGCATACAAGAGTCTCCTTCTGGTATACCTCAAAACCTTGAGGTTGCTATACACTTCTTTGTTTGATTACTCTGTTGAGGAGAATAGTCCTTACATTTGTCTGATGTTAACCCCAACCCATGGATATTGCAGATGATATAATGGCTCATGCGGAGGTATGTCTGGTTTACTGAACGATCATCATAGTCTTCTCCCTCCATCTGGGAGAACCTCTAGTTCTAGATATCACAATGCTTTCATTCATAAGTCTTCCATACACTATTCTTCATCACAACTTTCAGTTCCTTTGCTTGATTGATTTTAGTGAGTTCATATTAGGTTGGTATTCTTGTGATTCTCGATGCAATGACTGGTTGTTCTGGCTTCTCTTTCTTTCTTGGAATCTTCATGTTCTTCCTCATGTTTTTCTTTAGCTCTTAGGTCCATGGAGTTTTCTATAGATTCCATGCTCTGAAGATTCCAACTTCTTCCTTTCATCATAGGATCATGGATGTGGATGGACAACCAGGGATACTTTAAGGCTTCTTTTCGAAGAAGGATTCTTTTCGAAGAAGGATTCTTTTCGAAGTAGGCTTCTTATGAAGTCAAACTAAACAGATACTGCTTTTCATGGCTGCTACCATGGATATATACTTCATCATCTTCAATGGATCATAGGATTAGCTCCCTCCTAATCCTTGCTTCATGTATGAGTGCATGTTTTTCTTTTGGAAGTATGTAATCAGCTCCCTCCATCTAACATAATCCACACTTTCGTCTTCATCCTTATTTCCTTATGCAAGGTGTAATAAGTCTTTCTCCAATTTCTTCTTGATTGCTGATTTTGGCTTATCTTGCAGTTGTTACTTATGTAATAACTTCCACATGATTTGTTTGATTTACTTCATCCTTTCATGTGTATTGTCTGACTTGTATTCATAATGATAGAAATGCTTATATTGTTGTTCCTCCATAGGTATAGTTCTTCTTGGAACATATTATCTGCTAAGAGATAGATATACAAGATATGTATAGAGACTATGCAAACAAGATATGTACAAGAACTATGAAGAATGTTGTTACCTTGTCTTTAGAGGAAGAAGTATGCTTTATCCCGCTTGGTCTTCCTTGAGGGTTTCATTTCTTCGGCAACTGATGCTTCATGTGTCTCCTTCCTTTTCTTTAGCTTGGGACAATGATTCTTGTAGTGACCATATTTTTGATAGTTGAAGCATTGTATTTCTGACATATCCTTCTTTTGCTTTGGCTTCTTTTCAAACTTTCTTTTGTTTTTGGAATTCTTGAATCTTGCTGTGAAGGCTTGATCATTGTATTTCTGTTGAGGTTTCTCTTTTGTATTGATCCTTGATTCTTCTTGAGCACAACAAGTCCAAAGTTCTTCAAATGTAGGATACTCCTTCCTTGTGTTCATGCTTGCGGCAAATGCATCCCATGTCTTGGGAAGACCATTGAGTACTATGTTTACCAATTCCTTATCTAAAATGATCTCTTCAATAACTTGTAGTTGATTTCTTAACTGAGATATTCTTACAAAGTATGATGTTATGCTGTCATCATCATTCATCTTCATGTCATAGAGCTCATTCTTTAGACTCATTACTTGTCTAATGTTTCTGACTGAGAAGAGGTTTCATTAGGGCATCGTACATGTTCTTTGATGACTCAATATGGGAGATGTAGGGTATTAAGTGTTATTTTATAGAGTCCACTATGATACTAATGGCATTGATGTCACCGTCTTTGAACTTTTCCATAACTGCAACGTTCTGCAGTTCTTTCTATTTTCCTTGTTCAAACTCTGGTTGCACGATCTTTCCTTTCACGATATCGAACACTTTATTCTTGGAAAGGATTAGGTTAATCCTTGTCTTCTATGCTCTGAAGTTAGAAGCTCCATCTAACTTGTTTTATGATTTCATAGAGTAGGTCATGGTTTCCTTGACTTGGTCAACCTTAGATTTGACCATAAACTTAAAATTGAAATCTTGGCTTGTTCAGAGTACCAAGAGATGCGCTAGGCTAGGGCACACTAGTCTATCCAAAAATTAGGTCAATCCCTTCACTTAAGGTGCCTCAACGAGAGGGTAGGGTTTCTGCAACTGCACCTGCTAGTAACCCTAGCGGTAGTGATTTAGTAACTGCACCTGCTAGAAATCCTAGCAGTAGTTCTTCAACGAGCTTAGTATCCTTATGAATATGCTCCCTTCTAGTGGTTAGAGTGACTAAAGGAGGTGTGGGCCCATAACCTATTAGAATATGATGGATGTGCTCATTTAACCATAGACAATATCGCTATTGTAACCCAACTAACTTTGATAGCGAATCATTCCAGAGGCAAACCCTAGGCTAGATAACCAAATAAGGGGTAGCGCACCTTTCTCCAAGGATAGTGCACCAAACAAGAGTTGATCAGATAGTACAAACCATAACCAAGAGATAGTCCAAGACAAAACATAATCTACTAGCTGCAACAACTGCAACGACATCTCTCCTCCAAACTTGTGCACAAAACTGCCCAACTGCAGTGCGCACAAGTGTGCTTTATAGTTGTGCTTTGCAGTTTTGAGAATGCCTGCCAGAATGAAGATTGGCCTCCTATATTTATACTAAATCTAGCAGATTTCCTGGGTTGAATTCTCATTCTGGGTACTAATTCTTTAGTATAAATTATTTCCTTTAGCCGACTTCTTCTCTTGGAGGGTAATAACCTAATACAAGTAATTCCCTTGAGCTGACTTGTCTTTTAGGGTTATTAACCAATCAATTAGGGTTTCTTCTTGCTTCTCGAAATATTATGTTCTCGTCAGGTTTACACGTGGAGTTAAATACCTCCCATATCTAACATAATATCAACAGAAGGATCTTGTTTCCTTTTGTAAAGAAACCAATATTAAGAGGGAGCTAATTGTCCCACATAATCCTCAACAAAATGGTGAGGTAGAAGCATGGTGAAATTTTCTTAGGGAAATCGTAGTATGTTGTAAAGATTCTTCAGAAGTTTGGGATGATGGATTGCAAATCCATGGAAACTCCCATGGTGAAAAATATGAGGAAGTTGAGAGACTCTGATTCTGATCCAATAGACTCGTCCTTGTATTGACATTTAATTGGCTCATTGATGTTTTCATGAATACCCGAATGAACATTTCCTTTGTTGTGAACACGTTGAGCCAATGTGTAGTATTCCAGATATAAAATAGTGTGCAGAACATAAATAATTTATCTATAAATGGCAGAACAACAATGATATAACAAAAAAAATACCAAAATAACACCATAATAACACCAGAAAGAGCACCTTGATTAATGATAGCAATGTTCACTTGCCTATTTGAGGGGGAAACCTCCAGCATAGAAGATCTCTATTACAATAATATCCAAGACAAAACTTCTCATACCCTCTACTCCTATTTATACTAAATATGTCTATCCAAAAGAACAATCTAGGGAAAGATCCTTCTATAAGCGAAAGCTTCTATTAGGTCTTCTTACATTTGATTTATTCTTCCTTATTGGTAGGCCTTATTAATATTGGCCTTATCAAGATAGCAAATAAAAGCTTCAGAATAAGTACTTAACGCCTTGAAAAAGATAGAATTTCAGATAATAAGCCTCTTTGAGGGGGGAACCTCCTTATACACCACATAAATTTCCAAATACAAGATGATTCCAAATGAAAATGTCTCATTGGTATATAAAGGAGACTAGGAGGTACAATTACAACTAATGGACCCAAGCCAACATAAATAAAATAACATTACTAATGTAATATTCCCCAATTAAGGGGTAATGTGCCACTATTTAGGGCTTAACATTCCCCTCCCCTTGAGACAAGTGTTGTCCTCAACGCTTGAGTAATTATTGATGCTTCTGTATAAAAGACGCATCTTCCCAAGTGGAATCTTCAGTAGGAAGTTTCCTCCAATTAATGAGATACTTTGAAATGGATCTATTCCTAAGCCGATGAATTCTTGTGTCAGTGATGGCTTCAGGCTCCAACATGATTTTTCCTTCCTCGTCAAGTTCTGGCAATATAATTTGAACATGGATCTTGTCACCTATACCCTTCTTTAAGCATGAAACATTGAAAACTGGGTGTACTCGTGAGGATGCAAGCAACTCCAATTTGTATGCCATAGTACCAATCTTTTGCAAAACCTTATAAGGGCCATAGTACTTTGGTGATAATTTATTATCCTTGTTGGCTTGCTTGAGTGACATCTGTTTGTATGGTTGTACTCTTAAAACACCCAATCCCCTACTTCAAAACTTCTTTCACTATGATGTTGATCTGCTTGTTGTTTCATGCGATTTTCTGCCATGGTCAGGTTCTCCATTAAGATTTGGAGAACTTGTTGTTGATGCTCGATGTGATCTTCCACTGCTTGAACCTTAGATTTTTGTTTTAGAGAAGAAGTAATGGAAGGACGGTGGTATCCATAGAGTGCCATAAATTCTGTCATTTTTGTTGCAATATGAAAGGAAGTGTTATACCACCATTCTGCCAAGGGTAACCATTTGAACTATTGTGTTTGTTTATTAGAGATAAAGAAACGAAGGTAGCCTTTTAGAAATTTGTTCACTATCTTGGGTTTTCCATCATATTGAGGATGATAGGATAAGCTATGAGCCAATTGAGTACCCAAACAAAAAAATAATTCTGTCCAAAAATGTCTAGTGAAGATAGGATCTCTCTCACTTACAATAATATTTGGGATTTCATGTAGTTTTTGAAATGTCTCAATGAATGTGGTGGAAACTGCACTGACTTTGAAGGGATAAGAGAGTGCACAAAAGTGTGCATACTTGGTGTTGTTCCTAAGTTCTGCACCTGAATGGTAAAGAGAAAAGCTAGGCTACCTATCAGTTTGGAATGATTATTCCTTAATACGTTGGTTTTGTTGGTAAGATTAAGGACATGTTTTCAAAGATGGTGCTCTGGTAAGGTAGGACACACAGTGTAAAAGTAGGTTCTCCTTTGATAATGGGATGAGTACTAAATGACAATTGAGGGTATGAAAAGACACACACAGACAACAACAACAAGCAATGAACATGAACCACTTGCTGTGTAAAAAATGAGACTTAAGATAATATCTCAAGACCTAGACAAATATCTAGATGAAAATCATTCAACAAGTTGCAAAATATTGGATCTTTCACTGAACAATAGTTGTATAACATGTTTCATAACCAGCAAAAGATAAACTAAAACAATAGTTGAAAGAATAATAAAATGTACATTGCACACATCACAAAATCTTCATTCAAGATAAGAATCAACACATATAGATTTGAGTAAGAAACACAACTTTCATCAACATATATTCACCAGGTAGAAAACTTTACAATTAACTGAACATGTCCAATTCTTCTGCTTCTTCTCCTTTCCTTCCCAAAACTTCCAACCCTTAAAACATATAAAGACTGAATATTTAACAGAGTTGCAAAGGTTCTCAGCCATGTGGGACTGAGACCTAACTCTGGATAACTAAATGTAGAACAAATCATTAACTTAACTAAAACATTTCATGGAGTAAAACATTCTGCACTTCACACTAGACTTAATAAAAAGGAGTGGTTCTTATCACACACATAAGACCACTTATTAATTGAACCTAAAGAATTATAGAACTGAACAATTGAAACTGCTACTATCTATGAGACTGAACTGATGCATGCACTGGTTAAACTGAATTGGCAAAAATATGACTCGGAGTGATAGAAAAAAGATTTGTATCGAGCTCCGACATGCATGGGAACTATTTGAGGTCTCTGGAGGTGATCGACTGCATGGGCATATCTTCACCTTATTTGTTGCTTTACTGAAATTTCGACAGTTAAAACATCATGTGCTGGCTCCGCTAACTTCCACCTGTGTCGCTTGGATAAATGTATTGTTGTCAGTCAAGTGGACTTGGAGAAGACATAATTGGTCGTGAACTGGAGCGCATGGAGGTGATCGTCCAATGGGGGAGCAGTATGAGTGGAGGTGGATGACGTGGGTGCAACTGAAGTGGAGGTGAGTGGAGGTGGATGACGTGGTGACTTGACGTCACCTAAGCATGTGATTTCGGGAGTTGTCGAGGGTGGTTTGGGTCCACACTACCTTTGGGCCGGAAATCCCCTACAAGTTGCCACATAGCTCCCCCGTGATACCATTGTTTAAATTTTGGCTTGCTCAAGGGTTTTAACGCCTGAGCATGTTGCGGTGTCGAAATGAACTGTGGCTGTTGATATCTTAAGGGGGGCTGCCGCTGATGAAGATGAGCATGAGGGTTAGGAAGAGTGCGACTTTGACATCTAGAATGCTCTAGAACCATTGATCTCCCTACCTTTTTGTCATGCGATCTCCGCCATGGATTTCCTCGAACGATGGACTTAACGGTCTCTGCCAAATCGGTGGATTCCTCTACTTAGACTGAAATCCAACCTGTTGTTTTGCGTAGCTTTTAATTGTAAGCACGAAACGGACTTCTTTGATTTGATCATGGTTGTTCCCTGTGCACACACCATACTTGGTGGGCCTACTACATGCTCAGTTAGTGGCAACTATGATGATGCGTATTCCAAATTCAAACCAGAACATGTGATCCTCTTTCAATAAAACAAACATATGGTGCAAAATAAGTACAGACGAGAAAGGGCCATGAAACTCAATAATTAAATCGTGGAGAATGAGCTGAGCAAGCAACGACAAAACTCAAATTGATGGATGTATAGGGTAAAAGAGGGAAAAGAGCAGGGGTGCAGACCTAGGTTATAACATTGGCTCCAACTGGGGATAACTCGTCCCTATGAGGTGATAAGAACTGTAGATCAGTGCCTTGGTATTAAACGATTGTTCTTACCTTCCATTTCTTATCTCTGTTTTGTCTGCCAACCTTGTGTTATATGCCATTGTGCCTCAACCATGGATTTTATTGAACTGAAAACTGAAACTACACCCCAGTGCCTTTGTTGGGATATGGAGTCTTTATTCATAGACAACTAAGTAATCAAATGCAAAATAAAAGGAAATTATCTATGGTACAAGAGGGATTTTTCCTCATCCTTAAACAAAATAGTGTTTCAGGAAGCCCCCATTTACTGGGCCTCCAAAGATATCTGTATCATCTAGATTGTGCAAGATAAATGTCTTGTTGTTCAAAACTTCAACCACTTTAAAAGGGCCAAACCAGAGGTTGTCAAACTTACCATGCTTGGACTTATCATCCCTTCTGGCATCCCACGTTAATACCAAGTCACCTTTTTGAGAGATCTCCTTCTTGGTTTTCTTGTCAAAGATTGACTTGATCTTGTTCTGATATGCTTTTGTTCTCTGCTCCAGTGCTTCTCTTCTTTGTTGAACTTCTATAACCTGGAAGATTCTCCTTTGGATGTCATTTGGCTTCTAAATCTCCTCCTGCAAGAATTTTAGGACTGGTATACCAAGCTGAGTGGGAAAAACAACATCTATGCCATAAACAAGCTGAAATGGTGAGGTTCCCAAAGACTTCTTGGTGTTGATTCTGTCAGCCCATAAAACATACTTGAGTTTAGAGTCCCTAGATTTCTTGTTTTCAGTGAAGAACTTCTTAATGATCCTGATGAGAGTCTAGTTTGATGATTCTGCCAGGCCATTTCCCCGAGGGTAATAGGGTGTGGAATGTGTTAAGGAAATGTTATGTTTGCCACATAAGTCAATCATGGCTTTGGACTTGAATGCTTGGGAATTTTCTGTTACGAGTTTACTGGGGCAACCAAATCTGGAAAAAATATCGGTTTCTAGGAAGTTCATGATCACCTTGTCAGTGGCATTCCTGGTGGGCACAACCTTAATCCATTTAGTGAAGTAGTTGGTGGCAGTGAGGATCCACTTGTGTTTTCCACTGGAGGGTGTATTTATCTCTCCTATGAAGTCTAACCCCATTTCTGAAATGGACAACTGGCAATGATAGGTTTTAGGGGTAGTGAAAGTAACTTCTATTTCCCTGCAAATATTTGACATTCATTGCAGGATCTAACAATGGAAAACACATCGAAGAAAACGGTGGGCTAGTAGTACCCTGCCCTTAGGATCTTGAGTGTTGTGGCCTTCCAATGCTGGTGCCCTCCACATACTCCTCTGTGCATTTCTGCTGTGACTTGTTTGGCTTCATTTTCATCAAGAAATTTTAATAGGAAGCCATCATGATCTCTCCAATACAAGTTCTGGTTTGAAATGCAGAATTTGATAGCTTTCAATTTGAGAGACCTGGCCTTTATCTTTTTCACATCTGATGGACATTCTAAATGTTGTATAAAATAGATGATGTTTTGTGAAGAGGAGTAGTTTTCAAATACCTGTTTTAGTAACTAGATTCACATCGGTTAAAATAAAGGATCATCACTGGAAGTTCCCGTTGCATTTCATTTTTATTTTAAATGAAAATTTGGGATTTTGGCTTAAAACTCATTTTTTTGGTCTTTTGGGCAAAAATAAAGAGTTTTTTTGCCTTCTAGGCAAATATGTCTTTATTCGCTTTTGGGTTTTCTTCTCACAAGTTTCACTGTTTTTGAAAAATTCTGGCAAAATATTGGCCCAAGGGACCAATCTCCAATGCTGCCAGCTATCAACACCTGTAATCGCCACAAGCCACATACATGGGTTAGCATTAAGTCAAGTCACAAGCACCGAGAACAAGATCCAAGCACCTGCATCAGCGACAAAACATGTCCAATTCAAGCCACGGGGAAAGAAAACCCACCGAGAGTTAGTCATATTCTTTGGACAATGTGATAAACATTGGCCTATAAAGAGAACAAAAGGTTTGTTTATCCTGCAATTCCCACCAATACAAAGTGAAACGTGTCTATAGCCCGAGTTCTAGTGACATGTGTAGAGTTTCAACTCCAAATATTTCCAAACTCCAAGCGCAAATATTTCCAAACTCCAAGCGCTGTCTAGATTTGAAAATTGACTCGATATTGAATAAGATTGCTCAATCATTGAAGTCAGGTTCCGAGGTGAGTATTCTTCTGTGCGTGGCAATGAAGATGATCTCTTTGGTAATCAACAAGGGATTTCAGAGGAGAGTTTATTGGCTCCTGTTTTTTAAGCATTGATGTTCTTAGGGTTCCTTGCTCTTATTTTATTCACAAACATTTGATGGTCTTGTATACAAGCGTCATTGGTTTCTCTCCAATACGAATCCCAGACACCGTGTGGATTAATCGTTCCGAAACAAATGCACGACGAGCTCTTGTTTAACAGTGCCAATTTCGGGAAGCACTGATTGTGGCAGAGGCATATAACTTGAACCAATCGGGAGAGTAGGTTCTAGTATTATGGAATTAAATGCTCTAACTAGATTTGATAGACCAATTACTAACTGCATTTGTGTCAGTACTCCAACTTCCATCTTCTATGCTCATATAACTTGCTCGCTTTATCGAGCATAAGTTACAGCCAGAGGTGATCAATCATATTTTTCAACATGGCTCATACCTGGAGGCTTGTCACATGAATGGGGAAGGAATTTAGGAAAGTCGTTTAGAAAGTCTTCTCAGGAAAACCCGTGATGATTCAACATTGCATTCAGCTTGCAATTGTAGCAATTGGATTTCCAGATGTTATTGACACATGCATGCAGGTACTGGATAAGGTATCAGATACTGCTGGACCTCTTATCCTGCAGAAGGGCCATGGTGGAAAGCTAAAGACTCAAAGCAGATAAAGATAGGCATTGAGAATGTGGCAGAGTGTCTGACATCATCAGGATTCAGATTTATTTCAATTCCTCTAAATCAAGAAGAATGCAGAAGTTGAGTATTCGAGGCTAAGCATCAATATTCAGATGATCTCTAATTCCATAAAAGCAGGAAGTAGTTGGCAGAGCTGTCAAAGGTATCAAAAGCAACAAATTTTGGGCTCAAATTTTGGAGAGTAGAAGGATAATATGATTTTCAGGTAGTTGAATATGTCGACCATTTCAAGACAAGTGCCGGAGTAAAAGATTCAATCCAGCTTTGATGGTAGCGTGCTTTCGGTTGCAGAAGGGTTCGATTCCTCCTCCACAGCCTTCTGTGCCCACAATTCATAAATCAGGAAATCGATATGAAGTGGGAAATGTTTCTGATGAGGATCCGTTGAAAGCATAAACTCATATCAAATCATAGAGATTCACAGGCTGGGCACTACCAATTCTGCAGGTCTGTTTTGGATATGTGCTACGAAATGTGCAAAGTATTTTTGCAAGGGCGCTACATAAACTCACTATTCAACGCACTATTGAAGGGCGCTACAAACTGGCACTTGGAATCAAGGGGTTCGAGTTTATCACTCTTTTGGGTGGCTGATGATAGGGAGAAGAGCTAAGACCATAGGTGGAAACATGAAAGGAATTTGATCCCAATTCTAACAACTATGCAATAGGTGGCAGAGTATCCCAACTTTCCAGATTTCCAAGCACAAAATCAGGGGGCAGTTCCAGATTTCAAGGGAGTGAATCATCAATGAGATTACTAAGAATATCATTCCAAATCTAAGGAGATTGGACTCTAGTTACAACACTCGAGACACCTTGCATTCTGTTCCAAGATTTAGTTTAATTTTAGAAATATTAATTGATTTTTCTTCGTTGAAATAAGAGACAGTTTGTTAAGTGTATGCATATATATTTTATCATTTGTAAAAGAGAAAGGGGAAAAAAGACCCGAGGGGTCTGTGGTAGGATTCTCAAGAGATGATAATACGCTGTATGGGTATGAAAGTTTGATGTTTTTTTCAAGATTTGTCTTAGTTTTATATGTAAGATCTCAAGTGATGATGAAATTGATGGTCAATCTATTTCTCTAAATTCATGTAAACAATTTTCTTTTTATCTTCTTGAATATGTTTTTCTACTGTATGTTACATGTATGCAATATGCGTGTTGAGAAGACTTTTGTATAAGATATATTATAATCTTTTCCACGAGCGCATTTAACCTTTTAATTCATATTTGGAAAGGATTTCTGGATATTGAATTATTCTTTTACTATTGGAAACATTAAGGATCAAGGTGCTCTTTGATGATCTAATAGTTTTTTTACTCTATTCTTCTTCAGCACATCCTTTATTATATCACATTGATCTATGTTTTCTTGACCTAATTTGCTTCCCATAGAAAGTTAAGTCAAAATTGTTGTATTTCATGGACTCCATGTCCAATGGCTTTATTGCCTTTTCCTTAATTTTACCACTCTCATTTTTTCTTAAAACCCAACTTATCCAATCAAGTCTTTTAAATTTCAAGATGTGCTAGGCTTGTTCCCTAATAGTCTAGGAACAACTTCTAGCGCTAACATTTTTGGCACCGTTGCCGAGGAACGGAAATGAAGAAACCTTCCTTGGGAGAACGACATTGATCAGAGCCAGTTTTTGATGGTGGACAAGAGCTAGTCACATATTCAGGACCATATCTTTCACCTAGCGACTCCACTCCATGAAGGAAGAACCTATTGGCGACTTCACTGATACGGGACAACAATAGCAATGGAAGCTATCTTGGCTCGAAGGTTTGCACCTTTCAATTTTTCAGATATTCCTGGTTTTCTACATCCAAAGCCGATTATAACTAAATGGGACGATTATCTTCCGAGATTCAGAGGAAACAAGCATGATCATCCTGATGATCACTTATTTAATTTTCATAAATGCATGCTTGAACATGGTTTTGTTCACGAGGATGTCTTGATCAAGATGTTCAAATTTTCTTTTGAAGGCCATGCTCGTGAATGTTGTCAATCGCTTCCTACAACTAGTATCCATTATTTGAAGTATTTTCACATGGATTTTAATTCACATTATGAGAAGATTTGCCCGAATGAAATCCTTTTAAACCATTGTTGTGAGGAGTTTCAACATATTTTTTCCTCTAGTAGCAAGGATAAAATTCTTTCTATTACTACTTCCCAAGAAGAAGATTTACCAAATATAATTGATGATAGTACTAATGATTGCATAGCTGTAGATGCATTATATCTTGTCCCTCATGCACCTATTGTCTCAGATTTAAAAGATGAAATAGTTGTAGAAGAATATTTTTCTTCATTCTTTCAAGAGGTTCCTCATGATGTATTTTCACCTAAGATTGAAGAGAAAGATCAAGAGATTGCTTGTTTTTCTTTACAAGTCAAAAGAGTTTTGGGTTCAACTATATTTGATGAGTATTCAGATGTAGAAGAGCAGATACCTACATCAACTTTTGTTGACTTGAGGAGCAGCCACCCGGTGTATGACAACTATGAATCGGATTTTGATGAGGAACAAGATTGTGTGGAAATCAGCCAGCCTGAATCCGCAGAAGACATTGAGCAACCATCTTTGTAGATCATCAGACCCGCATTCACCATGCTTCAACCTAGATTTGTAGACAATATTAAACAATCGACGATTAGCAGAGAAATCAGTCTGCAACCATGTTCAGATTTATAGGTAGCTGAAAGTGGCAACCATTATGAGGAAGAGGATATGCATAGAATATTTGATCTTCAGTTTCAGATAGAGATAACCTTTATTTTTCATAATTCTAATTCTTTTGCTTTTCATGATCCAGTTGCTATCTATATGAAGGAATTCATGGATTCAAGTTTTAGCCTTCAGTACAATCAAGTGTTGATTTTTGTTCTACTCTTCATTTTGCTGAAACACATACAAAGAATTTGGCATGTTAATCTGATACTTGTATGGCTTCATTGGAAGCATGATTTTACCTGATCTATAGGAAGCAGTTAGATAGAGTAGGAGTAGGAAGATTAAATCTCGGTTTTTGAGCATCTTGTTTGCATCAATTTGTTTTCAGTATATGATATTGTTAGTTTCCAATAAAGAGCGGAGATGCTCTCAGGCACACAATTTTCCTGGACATAATTGAAAATGGATAAGGCTACTAATCTACAAGTTCTTGGCAGCGCGTGGAGCATGCCATTCCCCGTGGAGCCAATCTTAATACCTGGATTCACATCGGTTAAAATCAAGGATCATTACTGGACGTTCCCATTGCATTTCATTTTTATTTTAAATGAAAATTTGGGATTTTGGCTTAAAACTATTTTTTTGGTCTTTTGGGCAAAAATAAAGAGTTTTTTTTCCTTTTAGGCAAATATATCTTTATTCGCTTTTGGGTTTTCTTCTCACAAGTTTCACTGTTTTTGGCAAAATTCTGGCAAAATATTGGCCCAAGGGACCAATCTCCAATGCTGCCAGCTATCAACACTTGTCATCGCCACAAGCCACATACACGGGTTAGCATTAAGTCAAGTCACAAGCACCGAGAACAAGATCCAAGC
This sequence comes from Picea engelmannii, assembly GCA_009831015.1. NCBI lineage: Eukaryota > Viridiplantae > Streptophyta > Pinopsida > Pinales > Pinaceae > Picea > Picea engelmannii. Next base: position 115,779 of record ML817169.1, on the reverse strand, counting down.
ACCTGCATAAATGACAATACATGTCCGAGTCAATCCATGGGAAAAAAACCCCACCGAGAGATAGTCATATTCTTTGGCCAATGTGATAACCATTGGCCTATAAAGAGAAAAAAAGGTTTGTTTATCCTGCCAAGGTGGGGTAATTCCCACCAATACAAAGTGAAACGTGTCAATAGCCCAAGTTCTAGCGACAGGTGTAGAGTTTCAAGGCCAAATATTTCCAAACTCCAAGCGCTGTCTAGATTTCAAAATTGACTCGATATTTAACAAGATTGCTCAATCATTGAAGTCAGGTTCCAAGGTGAGTATTCTTCTATACGTGGAAATGAAGATGATCTCTTTGGTAATCAACAAGGGATTTCAGAGGAGAGTTTATTGGCTCCTGTTTTTGAAGCGTTGATGTTCTTAGGGTTCCTTGCTCTTATTTTATGCACAAACATTTGATGGTCTTGTATACAAGCGTCATTGGTTTCTTTCCAATATGAATCCCATACACCGTGTGGCTTAATCGTTCCGAAACAAATGCATGACAAGCTCTTGTTGAATAGTGCCGATTTCGAGAAGCACTGATTGTGGCAGAGGCATATAACTTGAACCAATCAAGAGAGTAGGTTCTAGTATTATGGAATTAAATGATCTAGCTAGATTTGATAGACCAATTCCTAACTAAATTTGTGTCAGTACTCCAACTTCCATATTCTATGCTCATAAAACTTGCTCTCTTTATTGAGCATAAGTTACAGCCAGAGGTGATCCATCATATTTTTCAACATGGCTCATACCTGGAGGCTTGCCACATGAATGGGCAAGGAATTTAGGAAATTCATTTAGAAAGTCTTCTCAGGAAAACCTTCGATGATTCGACATCGCATTCAGCTTGCAATTGTAGAAACTGGATTTCTAGATGTTATTGACACATGCATGCAGATACTGGATAAGGTATCAGATACTTCTGGGCCTCTTATCCCGCGGAAGGGCCATGGTGGAAAGCTAAGGACTTAAATTAGATAAAGACATGCATCGAGACTGGTGGTAGAGTGTCTGACATCATCAGGATTCAGATTTAATTCAATTCCTCTAAATCAAGAAGAATGCAAAAGTTGAGTATTCGAGGCTAAGCATCAATATTAAGATTATCTCTAATTCCATAAAAGCAGGAAGTAGTTTGCAGAGCTGTCAAAGGTATCAAAAGCAACGAAGTTTGGGCTCAAATTTTTGACAGTAGAAGGATAATATGATTTTCAGGTTGTTGAAGATGTCGACCATTTCAAGAGAAGTGGTTGAGTAAAATATTCGATCCAGCTTTGATGGCAGCGTGGTTTCAGTTGCAGAAGGGTTTGATTCCTCCTCCATAACCTTCTGTGCCCACAATTCATAGATCAAGAAATCGATATGAAGTGGGTAAGGTTTGTGATGAGGATCGGTTGAAAGAATAGACTCATATCAAATCGCAGAGATTCACAGGCTGGGCGGTACCAATTTTGCAGGCCTGTTTTGGATCCGCGCTATGAAATGTGCAGAGTATTTTTTCAAGGGAGCTACATAAACTTACTACCTAGCGCGCTACTGAATGGCGCTACAAATTGGCACCTGGAATCAAGGGGTTCGAGTTTATCACTCTTTTGTGTGGCTGATGATGTGGAGAAAAACTAACACCATAGTTAGCAAGATGAAAGGAATTTGATTTCAATTGTAACAACTATGTAACAGGTGGTCGAGTATCCCAACTTTCCAGATTTGCTAGCACAAAATCAGCAGGCAGTTCCAGATTTCAAGGGAGTGAATCATCAGTGATTGAGTACAGATGGAAGAAGATTACTAAAAATATCATTCAAAATCTAAGGAGATTGGACTCCACGTACAACACTCTAGACACCTTGCATTCTGTTCCAAGATTAAGTTTATTTTTAGAAATATTAATTGATTTTTCTTCCTAGAAATAAGAGACAGTTTGTTAACTGTATGCATATATATTATCATTTGTAAAAGAGAAAGGGGAAAAAAGACCCGAGGGGTCTGTGGTAGGATTCTCAAGAGATGTTAATGAGCTGTATGGGTATGAAAGTTTGATGTTTTTCTCGAGATTTGTCTTAGCTTTCTATGTAAAGATCTCAACCGATGATGAAATTGATGGTCAGTCTGTTTCTCTGAATTCATGTAAATCATTTTCTTTTTATCTTCTTGAATATGTTTTTCTACTTTATGTTACATGTATACAATATTCGTGCTGAGAATATTTCTGTATAAGATATACTATAATCTTTTCCACGAGCATATTTAACCTTTTAATTCATATTTGGAAAGGATTTTTGGATATTGAATTATTCCTCTAATGTTGGAAACATTAAGGATCAAGGTGTTCTTTGATGATCTAATAGTTTTGTTACTCTATTCTTCTTCATCGTATCCTTTATTATATCACACTGATCTATGTTTTGTTGACCTGATTTTCTGCCCATAGAATGTTAAGTCAAAATTGTTGTATTTCATGGAATCTATGCCCAATGGCTTTATTGCCTTTTCCTTAATTTTACCACTCTATTAGTTTCCTAAAACCCAACTTATACAATCAAGTCTTTTAAATTTTAAGATGTGCTAGGCTTGTTCCCTAACAGTTTAGGAACAAATTCTAGCGCTAACACCTGTAAGCTATCTTGTCCAGGCTGTCTGATGGGTGCATCTGATTGGGTGAAGATTTGATGCAATTCTAGCACCTTACAATTTGATTGTGATAGGAATTTGGCCAGTCCTTTCCCTTGATCAACTTGGTGGGCTTTATGTGCAGGTCATACTTCAATAGTTTGACAATCTATTTTCCTCTTTTTCCCTCGCTGTCTGGTTGGACCCGAATCTCTTTGACATTGCTGCTAGGAACAAAGGCTATTATGCTAGACTATAACACATAAACCCTAAAAGATTTGAGTGCTTTGAGTGATTTGAGTTCCTGTTTCTCTAATATATAATACTTCATCTCAACATCTCAGAGGGCTTTGTTGAAAAAGGCTATTGGCTGCTCATGCCCTTCTTCATTTTTTTGCAACAGTAGAACAACAATGGTTTTCTCTGAAGCAAAGGAGAAGATGAAGAAATCTTTGGTATAGTCAGGGCTGGCCAATACAGGGGATTCAACTAAAGCTTGCTTGATTGTTTGAAAATATGATTTTTCCTCCAAGGACCATTTTATCACAACATATTTCTTCAACATGTTAGTAATAGGTTTCAGAATTTCAGCAAAATTTGGCACAAAATGTCTGAGGAAGTTTATCTTACCAATAAAAGACTGGTCAACCTTTTTATTTTTGGGGATCTCAATCTCTTGAATGGAACAAGCCCTCTTTGGATCAATTTTTATACCTCCTGTTGATATGATGTGGCCCAGGAGCTTTCCTTCTGGCATGGCAAAGTGAGACTTCCTAGGATTCAGGGATATTCCACACCTCCTACATTTCTTGAAAACCTACTCCAAATTTCGCAAATGCTCCTCATCAGACTTGGAGAAAATGGTTATGTCATCCAAGTAAATGACCACAAATATGTCCCTTTACCCCACAAAAGCTATGTCCATGGCCCTTTGAAAAGTGGCCCCTGCGTTCATCAGCTGTCACATACCCACTACCATAATCAAATTTTCGTTGGTTTCTGCTGAATCAGAGCCCCCGAATTACCTACGAAGGCCTAGCGCAAGCTAGCTCTTTCTCTCTCTCTGCTCCCATGTGATCGCGGGTCATGATCACATGTCAAATAGTTCATGGTGCCTCTTTGTATTTCATGCCTCGATGCTACAGTGATGTTGAATCATTCGACTCTGCAACCGCCAAACCCCGACAGGGTTAGCAACTGGCCAATAGGGACGAATCCCTATAGGGTTAGCAGATGGCCAATAGGAACGACCCTGTCACGTGGTTGAGTGGAGTACAGGTGGAGAGAGGGGAAACATGACATGGTGGGTGACGTGACAGGAGACGGGTTCCACTTCACACGCCACACTATTCCGGACCCCCCCCCCCATTAAAGGTAGAATGGCAAGGGGGGTCCAGAATTCGCCTGAATGTCGTTGATCNGAAGCCTCAGCCGTAGATCTGGGCGAGTGGACTTTGGCCGTCCAGATTTGCTCGCCACTTACCCTAAGGTGCACTCGCGCCTCGACTTAAAGTTGACATCTCTTCCCCACATCTGACGGTCATTATAGACCCTGAGATCCTCTGAAAGAATCTCGTCCATTCATCAGGATTTATCATCACGAGAGTCCGAACTCTCGACCATGGGACTCCCGAATTCTTGATCCCCGGTTTCCCGATGCGGTTAATCTCTCGACACGTAGCCTCCTTAAATCGGATGGTCCAGATCTGTCTTGGGGTTTCCACCATGGAAAGTCCCAATCTCTCGTCACCATGACTCCCGAGTTTGCGATTCCCGATTTCCCGAAATGGGAAATCTCACAACACGTGGCCCCCTTAAATCGGATGGTCCAGATCTGTCTCGGGGTTTCCACCATGGAAAGTCCTGATTTCTCATCACCAGAACTCCCGAGTTCGCGATTCCCGATTTCCCAAACTGGGAAATCTCACGACACGTGGCCTCCTTAAATTAGACGATCCAGATCTTATCTCGGGGTTTCCACAATGGAAAGTCCCGATCTCTCATCACCAGAACTTCCGAGTTCTCGACTCTCGATTTCCCGAAATGGGAAATCTTACAACACGTGGCCTCCTTAAATCGGACGACCCAAATCCATTTCGGGGATTTTGCCCTTATTCACTGGGGGTTTAACCCTCGGGTATCTCCTGACAGATCCAACGGCTGTCGGGTTTTCCAGCTGAGATCTGACTGTTCAGACAGGTTCCTAACTTGTGCATTCTCCCACGACTTCCTGGACAGGGAAAATTCAACGGCCCAGATGTTCTCATGGACCTTGGGGATCCACGATCCCGATCTCTTCGCTACCCATGAAGACACAGAAGGTCACAGGGGTATGGCACTTAACATCCTACTTTCTCCTACCAAATCTAACGGTCATGAGTGACCACAGATTTCCCGACGGAATCTCGTCCATCGATTCGATACTTATCAGGGATTTCTTAAGGCCTTGCGCCTTCACGTCCTTTTTCCAGGTTCTTGATTGGTTTTTCGAGAAGGGTATCTCTATGGGGAGGTTTACCCAGGGAACTATCCGAGGCAGTTAAGGGTATCTCTCTCTCCCGAGAACCAGGCGTGAAGTCTGAATTAGATCAACATGCATATAAATAACAATTTAAGAGAGCATAAGCCACACGTAGTCTTTCCATATAAACATACAACTACCAGTACTGATCAAGATACCATACAAACATTCTTATAATGAAGTCATTCACGATTTCACAGCTTATGATCATAAATGTCAGGATACATATATAGTTCAAGATGTCAAAGGAAAAACACTTATCAGAAAGTAACACCAGGGGTTATGCAACTGCTGAGAGGGGTACTCGTTTCAACCCAACCGTAGGCTCAGCAACTCCCAGCGGATTTACCACTAGCCACCCCCGAGCTGAGACCACGATGCTGTGAGACTGCATCTCTGTTTTCCAGTGACCAGGAGTGAAGGTTACTCTCCTTCCTCTCTACTATCACCCACTCTGCATATATCCAGAGTTCTCTTCCTCCCCTCGTGTCTGCCCCCAATCGCTTCTCCCCCACACCTTATCCTCTTGCGAGGTTGCGTGTGGTGCGATTTCCCTCGCGTCTGGTCAGGACTGATGGCTCTACAGATGGGCGGTTCACCTCCCCATCTCTCATTAATTCCTGAGGAGCCATCTACCTACCAGCCCGCGAGACATTAAATTCGGGGCCAGCGAGCCACTTTTGGTTCTCCGGGCCAGTGAAGTCCAAATACGGTGTTGATTTTCGGTGGAATTTAACGCCACCTTTCCAGGTGCCTTCCACCGCCTCTCTGTAGCCATCATGGTCTATTTTTCCGCATATCCCCTCTCAACAGTCCTGCAATATAAATTCATAATATTGTTCACATTCATCGACCTTTTCCACAAGGTCCATTCACATCACATATTCACATTTCTGAGTTTGCCACAGTTCTTGGCCAGTCCAGTTATTTTTACAAACTGGGGGAAATAGGGTGTTACATCAGCCCAAAGGGCATCTTGTCATACATGAACGTTCCCCATGGGGTGGTGAATGTTGTTTTTTCTTTATCCTCTTCACAAACTGCTATCTGGTTATAACCAAAGTATCCATCTAACAAGGAAATTCTGTGTGCACCTACCACCCTCTGTAAAATATGATCCATCTTGGGGATGGGGTAATTGTCCTTCAGAGAACACTTGTTGAGATTTCTGAAATCAACACAAAAGCATATCTCCCCATTTTCCTTCCTTACAGGTACTAGGTTGGCCACCCAGTTTGAGTACCTCAATGGTACAATGATCTTGGCATCCAACATTCTTTTCAAATCTTTCTCAATTATGGACATTAACATGGGATTAAATTGACAAATCTTCTGTCTGAATGGCTTGGAGTCAACCTTTAAAGGGATTTTGTGCTGGATGATGTTAGTGTCAAACGTCTTTAAATCTTCATAGGACCATGAAAAAACATCAACAATTTTTTTTATGAAGTTGACATACACGCCCCTTTGTTCTGCAACTATTTCTTTGGACAACTTGATGATCTTGGGATTCTCAGTGGTCCCAATATTGCAATATGTTGTCTCTTCTTCTTGATTCTTCATGGCAACTCCTTTGTAAACATCATTACTGTCAAACAACCTTTCCAATGGAACTAGTCTTCTTGGAATGTGATTTGTTTTAAGCTCCACAATATCATGACCAACTACTGTCTTTAGCAGATGAGATGTTTGCTGATCTTCTAATTCCTCATTTTCACCTTCTTGACTTTCTTGATCAATTGAGATATTGGAGAATTCATCAATGGTGTGTAGAAATATTTGCAGCTCTAGATCATCACTAAATACTTTCCATTGATTTATGTTGTCTGGTATGGTGGTTATATGTCTGATTTCCACCTGATATTTAATATTTGGGCCAATGGGAGGCCTGAAAGTGCTGGAAGCTAAGGCCAGAGAACTTGCCTTCTGATTCTGTTATCTGGGAATGAAGGAAATGTTAAGTGATAGAAATAAATTATCGATAAGATCCCATACCTCGTTTCTGTATTGCCTGAGCCTCTGTTTCTTAGCCTGATAGATGTTCCTTACTTGATTAATGATTAACTCAAAATCACCAAAAACTGCTACACAATCAATGGCCATGTCTTTGGAAGCCCTCAGTTCCAACACTAGAGCTTCATATTCAGCTATGTTATTAGTAGTTTCAAAATCCAGCTTATAAGAGAGGGTTATTACTTCTTATGAAGGGGAAATGAGGAGTATACCTGCACCATATCCTTCCTTTGATGAAAAGCCATCAAAATACATCTTCCGTAATTTTCTTTGGTGACATGTCAGTGGCCGATCCTTGCATTGGCTTACTAATATTTTAGGTTCATCACGATTTAAATGAAAGACAGATGAGCCAATCTCATCCTCAGCAACATAAATTGGGTGATTTCTTGGGTTCTGATGGTCATTGACAATGTAGGCTAACCTTACCTATTTGTATAGCCTCCTATGTTCTCCTCCAAACACAGGGATGGTGGCATAAGTGAGGTCCATTTGCAATGATCCTCCAACCTTCTTAGCCCAAGTTCTGAATAAGAGCATACCAAAATTTGGGGGAATGTCAGCCACCACAATGTCCATCACTATACTCTTCATGGGTAATTGTGCCAAAGAAACCACCATATCCTTTATCATTCCGAGACATTTTACTTTCTTAGAATCAAAGGAGTACACGTCCTAGTAAATTTTGGTGATATCTAGACATAGCTCTTCCATAACAACTTTGGGAATGACATTGTGAGGGGCTCCTGTGTCTATGAGACAATTATGCAAGATCTTATCATGGAAATTCAAAGATATATAAAATGGAGGTGAAGCATTAGAGCCATCCTCAATGTGTGGATCCATAGTAATGGCTGGGTTTTCATCCTGTAAACTTATTGCATCAGAAGATACACTAGGAGAAGTTGGCTACATAACTTTCATGATAGAATTTTTGAAAGGTTTATTCTTCATCAATTCTATCAAAGGTACAGGGATCTTGATCTTTCTCAACTCATGTTCTAGGATGAAAGAGGCTGGTGGCGTATCAACTTTGTTTATTTCAGAGACTATATGTTTAGATGAGGGGGGTTACTGAGCTTTAGATGACATACCTTTACTTGGATTTGGCTTGGGAGGAACTTCAACTTGTTTTTTTGATCGGAGGTAGTGGCTTTGGGAGCCCCTTCTCTCGTCCTCAAATCATATTTCTTCTTGGGTTGACGTTGAATAACTCTCTCTTCCCCTATCCAATTATTAAACTGATTTGACAAATGTGCTACCTCATATTCTTGTTGTGCTAAATGGCTAGTATAATAATTTGTTTCATTGAAAAGCATCGCAGTATCATCCACAACATCATTGTTTGCATCCATCTCCTCAATCTGATTTTTTTGGAAAGGAGGCACTACCCTTTGATCAACAACATTTCTCCCTTCTCTCTGCATTATTTGAGGGGCATCATTAGGCCTTCTGATCTGATTTTGATTTCTATTACCAACCCCTTGAAAATCTATGTTTGGCTGTTTAGATTCCCACTTCATCTTATCTATTTCAGAAGTCATATGCTTCAAAGTTTTGGTCATTTCATCAAGTTTTGGATCAGATGTGGTTGATTTAGAGGAGGTAGGGGAATCCTCTCTTTGTCTTTTATTATCTTTATCGTATATGGTCTTTAATTTTTCTGATGCCAAAATATTAGATTCAACCTCAATGGCTGCTTCCTGCATGGACATTAGTGTGGTTGATCTTCTTTCTCTCAGGAGGAGGGATAACTCTGCATCAAATGCATTGGAATAAGTGATCTTGGCATAGGATTCAGTTGATTTGATCTCATCTAGGATTCTTCCATACATCTTATTGAATCTCTTGGTGAAGTCTGAAATATATTCACCATTTTTTCTCTTTAGAGCCCCAAATTCAGTGATGTAGTAGAGATAATCTCTCCTATCTCCCCATTGATTTATTAAAGTTTCATCCAATGCCTCAATATCTGCAATGGAGGTTGGAGGAATACCCCTGAACCGCTTTCTTACTTCCCCATCTAGACTCTGCACAAACAACCTCATCCACACATAAGCATAATCAATGTTAAAGTTGTCTGCAAAGCTGTAGAAGGCTACTAGATGTTCCTCAGTAGTTACATCACCTTCCCCATTATATCTTGGTAAATATTTCATGTAATCTGTGGCTGGGAGTGCATGCAAGCCTACAAGAAGCACTAGGGGTGCATATATGGCAACATTAATGACATCCATCCTGTTAACAACCATAGCTTGCACAATAGGAATCTGCAAATTTATGGGAGATACGGGGGTGGATGCAGGACTGGATGATGAGGTAAAATCAGGAGTTGGAGATGTATGAGCTTCGTTGCAATTATGATTCTCAGGGCTAGCAAATTCAAACTGCTTGTGATTTTGATTAGAAGTAAATTCTTTGTATGCAACTTTACCATTGAGGGGGGAAGTATATCTCTGGGATATAGTGGATTTTATTAGTTGCCTTTTTGGCTCAGAGACTACTGTATCCTTCTCGGGGTTAGTATGAGCCTTGGTGGTTTTTCTATGATCATATTTGGATCTGTTGAATCATTATCTGGGTGCCAATATTTCTTCTTTAAATTTTACTCAGTGGAGTCGCCAGGTGAAAGATGGCATTCTATCTGTGTCTAAACTTTGTTCACCATCAAAGGTCAGAGCTTATCAATGTCTTTCTCCCAGGGAAAGATATTTCGTTACTCCATTCCCTGACAACGGTGCTAGAAGATGTTGGTCCTAAGGTCTTCACTTGACTGCTAAAGGGTAAAGCTAGGCCACCTATCAGTTTGGAATGCTTATTCCTTAATATGTTGGTTTTGTTGGTAAGATTAAGGACATGTTTTCAAATATGGTGCTCTGGTAGGGAAGGACACACAGTGTAAAAGTAGGTTCTCCTTTGCTAATGGTATTAGTACTAAATGACAATTGAGGGTATGAAAATACACACACATACAACAACAACAAGCAATGCAAATGAACCACTTGCTGTGTGAAAACTAAGAATTAAGATAATATCTCAAGACCTAGACAAATATCTAGATGCAAATCATTCAACATGTTGCAAAATAGTGGATCTTTCACTGAACAATAGTTGTATAACAGGTTGCATAACCAACAAAAGATAAACTAAAACAATAGCTCGAAGAATAAGGAAATGTACATTGCACACATCACAAAATATGCATTCAAGATAAGAATCAACACATAAATATTTGAGTAAGAAACACAACTGTCATCAACTGTCATCAACACATATTAACCATGTAGAAGACTTTACAATTAACTAATCAGGTCTAATTCTTTTGTTGCTTCTCCTTTCCTTCCAAAAACTTCCAACCCTTAAAACATACAAAGACTGCATATTTAACAGATTTGCAAAGGTTCTTGTCCATCTGGGACTGATGCCTAACTCTGGATAACTAATTGTAGAACAAATCATTAACTTAACTAAAACATTGCATGGAGTACAACAATGTGCGCTTCACACTATACTTAATAAAAAAGAGTGGTTCTTATCACACACAAAAGACCACTTATTAATTCAACCTAAAGAATTATGGAACTGAACAACTGAAACTGCTACTATCTCTGAGACTGAACTGATGCATGCATTGGATAAACTGAATTGGCAGAAATATGACTCAGAGTGATAGAACAAAGCTCTGTATCGAGCTCCAGCATGCTTGGGAACTATTTGAGGTCTCTGTAGGTGACCAAATGCATGGGAAGATCTTTGCCTTATCTTCTACTTTACTGAAATTTCGACAGTTAAAACACCATGTGCTAGCCCCGCTAACTGCCACCTGTATCGCTTGGATAACTGTATTGTTGTCAGTCAAGAGGACTTGGAGAAGTCATTACTGGTCATGAACTGGAGTGCATGGAGGTGATTGTCCAACATGGGAGTGGTATGAGTAGAGGTGGATGACGTGGGTGCAACTGAAGTGGAGGTGAGTGGAGGTGGATGACATGGTGACCTAACGTCACCTAAGCATGTGATTTTGGGAGTTTCTGAGGGTGGTTTGGATCCACACCACCTTTGGGCCCAAAATTCCCTACAAGATGCCACGTATCTCCCCCATGATACCATGGTTTAAATTTCGACCTTCTCAAGGGTTTTAACGCCCGAGCATGTTGCGGCGTCGAAATGAACCATGCCCGTTGATCTCTGAAGGGGGATGCCGCTGATGGAGATGATCGTGGGGGTTAGGTAGAGTCTGACTTTGACATCCTGAATGCTCCAGAACCATTGATCTCCCTACCTTTTTTCCATGCGATATCCACCATAGATTTCCTCGAACAATGGACTTAGCGGTCTCTACCAAATCGACGGCTTCCTCTACTTAGACCAAAATCCAAACTGTTGTTTTTCTTAGTTTTTAATTGTAAGCCCAAAACTGACTGCTTTGATTTGCTCATGGTTTTTCCCTGTGCACACACCATACTTGGTGGACCTGTTGCATGCTCAGTTAGTGGTAACTATGATGACAAGTATTCCAAATTCAAACTAGAAAATGTGATCCTCTTTCAAGAAAACAAACAAATGGTGCAAAATAAGTACAGATGAGAAAGGGCCATGAAAATCAATAATTAAATCATGGAGAATGAGCTGAGCAAGCAACCACAAAACTCAAATTGATGGATGTATAGGGTAAAAGAGGGAAAAGAGCAGGGGTGCAAACCTAGTTTTAAAACTTGGTCAGTCTATCAACAATCACCCTGATGACACTTTTTCCTTCAAACTTCAGTAAAACTGTGATGAAATCCATGGAAACCTCCTCCCAATGCTGACTTGGGATGGCTAATGGTTGTAAAACACCCGGGGTCTTAATTGTTTCCACCTTATTTTGTTGGAAAACCAAACATTATTCTATAAACCTTTGAACATCAGTTTTAAGGCCATCCCAAAAAAATTCCTTCTTGACCCTATGGTAGGTTTTCAAAAATCCCGAGTGCCCTCTGTTAGGTGATTTATATGTACTAAAAAAGACACTAAAATACCCCCAATTAAATTGTCAACCCAGGATAAGTAAACTTAGAGTTGTAGCAAAATATATGCCAAAGGTAAAAGGTTGGTAGGAGTATAGTTTAACTAAAGAAAGCAACTATCTAAGGGAAATCTACTCAAGCAAATCTATCTAATGAGCAAACGCTACTAAGCAAAATGAAACTAGGTAACCTAAGTACTTTTGGGCCAAGGATCGATGGATGGTTCCTAAGAAATCAAGTTAAACCCTATGTAAAGCAAACTAGCTCAACAATAAGCAAAAGAAAACCACTAAGCATAATAAGCAAATGACAAAAGCAAACTTCTTTAACTTGCCAACCTACATCCAATGAGCAACTATCCTATGAAAGCAAATAAATAAGCAAGTAAGCAAAAGCACCTATCTAACCTATTAAAGAAAATAGACAAGTAAGCAAAGACACCTAACTAACCTACTAAAGCAAAAGATAAGTAAGCAAAGGAAACTAACTAACCTACGAAAGCAAAAGACAAATAAGCAAAGACAACTAACTACTGCAAGCAAAACTTTTCATTGAACAACTATCTAGACTAAGATGCAAGTGAACTAAATGCCTAATGAAAAACTATTTCTAATGTGTGAAAGGAAATCTAAATGCTCAATGCAATGCATGAAAGGAAATCTATTCTATTGAAAGCAATAAAAGAAACTATCTCTTCTATGAAAACAAGAAACTGTTTTCTAATCTATGAAATTCAAATGCATTCTATACTAATATAAGAAAACTTATGCTATACTAAATTCTAATCTATGAAATTCAAATGCATTCTATACTAATATAAGAAAACTTATGCTATACTAAATTCAGTCATTAACTACAACTTGAAATTGCAATCTAAATCTAAGAAAGAAATTGCATAACATAAACTAAACTAGCTCTATCT
>ML817169.1:92008-102624 GCA_009831015.1 Picea engelmannii | reverse complement strand
AATATAAGAAAACTTATGCTATACTAAATTCAGTCATTAACTACAACTTGAAATTGCAATCTAAATCTAAGAAAGAAATTGCATAACATAAACTAAACTAGCTCTATCTTAATAATTCAAATTGCAAAAAGGAAAAATACTCAGAAACAAAATTTAAAGACTATTTCAACATATGACAAGAAAGCAAATAAACAACTAAATGACAAATTAAATAAATAAAACTAAATGGCAACTAGATCAGCAAAATAGAATTGAAAACTTAAGACTAATGACTATCCATCCACCGAAACCTCGTTAAAGAAAACATAAACTCAAATTTCTGTTCTATTCTATTTCAAACTCTGTTTTAAACTAGATTCTACAATCATAAATCAAAGCATAATCTAACATGTAAATGCATGTGGGGTTAGTGTATGAGTTTTCAAACTCGTTCCTAATTATAAAATCAATGCATATTAATAAAAATCCTCCATACTAACCTGCAAAAGAGAATTAAAACAGTTAAACTACAACAACAAATTAAAGAAATGAAGGAACAGTTCATGTACAGGAAATAAAGAGACATCTAAGCTATGAAATGCATAAATAACACAGAGAACAGTTACCAGACTGTTGGTGGCCCCCCCAGCAAGTCGTGGTCACCTCTCAAACACACACCATGAGCTCAGCAAAATGATTTCACCATTAAAACTTGAAAAACATAGTCTTATACAATTTTGACAATTGAAAAATGCAAAAACAAAAGAAAACATTTTTATCTCTATCCTCTACTTTTTCTACTGCTCATTAGCTATTGTATGACCACCACGGTAGTATTTATAAGATTTACAGACCAAGTGTTCGACCACAAGAGGTTCGAACCGGTTCTAAAATTGGTAAATTTCATTAATGGTGCCCTAATTGCCGAAACTGAGTGAGCCAATAATCGCCTTCTTTGGACAACTGAATTCGAGTTGTCTTGAGCTTAGTAGCTTGAGGGGGTGATCATGAAGAAAACCCATGTGCCCGATTTTTCCATCACTGGCCGCCAATGCCATAACCACCAACTTGCCTTGCGTTTTTGTGCAATACTAGGTGCCGGAACGAGTGCCAGATCGAGTGCCGAATCAAGTGTCAGAACTAGAAACATGGTGCGTTTTTCCCTGTAACAACAAAAAAACATGAATTAATTCTTGGAAATCATAGAACATGATGAATTACAGTTGATTTAATCATTAAACATGAATTACATGTACCTTATGCCGATCATACCATTTTATCATCAAATTCTCCAAAAAGATCCTTAAAAAAGATGAAAAACATATATATACATATGACAAAAGTGTATAATAACCATCATGAAAATGATCATATCTCAAGTCAAACATTACCCCCACACCTAAGATTTTGCAAGTCCCATTGCAAACAAAAAAGAAATTGCCCTTTATGACTAAACTTGCGAAGGAGGGGGTGGATTAGCTTTAGAATCTTCTCCCTCTTTCCTGGGGGATTTTTGACTTAGGCTTTTTTTGATGTTTCAATTGCATCCAGAGACTATTATTGGTGACATTTAACATCATCAACCTAATGCTATAGAGAATTTATCTTGGCTTGTAGGACAATGCTATCATGGCGTAAATGACAACTCAATGTGTCATGCTCTCTAAGTTTGAATTGGAGGGTTTGGAGGTTTTGGAGGCTAATGATGACATGTGAGGAAACCTTGCAATGTATATTATACCCTTTATCCTTTAAACCATGCAAAACAACAATTTTACCTCTGCAAAATTAGTTCCAAAAGTGACTTCCCATAAGTGCAACAACTCTGGCCTGACGAATTTATGAAAAATAGGTATCAAAGTGACACCTGTAACTACAATAAAGTAAAACCTGTGTAAAAACAGAGATATGTTTTGTTTTTTAATATGTTCTTGACAAAAACCTCTCTTGGTTTTCAAAAATTCACTTTCAGTTGTTAGTAGAACACACCAAGAAAACATGACTAAAACAAGAAAAATGGGTGTTTTATTTCCTGAAAAACTAGGCCTCTAAGAGAATTGAATATATCCAAAACCATAATTTATGTTTAGAAAATGAGAGAGGTTATTTTTTTTTAATATGTCCTTGATAAAAACCTCTCTTGGTTTCCAAAACTTCACTTCGAGTTGTTAGGAAAACACGAAACAAAAACATCACTAAAACAGGAAAAACAAAGTTTTTTATTTTCTAAAAGTATAGGCCTCTAAGATGATAGAATATATTGCAAACCATAAAGTATATTCAAAAACTGAGAGAGGTTATTGTGTTTTGGTATGTTATGAACACAAACCTACTACAAGTTTCAAAATTAATTTCCCATTTGTTCATAATCCCAGCTTGAAGTTGGTTACTCAAAACTTGCAGAAGCGCAGCGTGCTCTTAGCAGAAATGCAGCGTGGTCTTTGATAGGAATTTTGGAGGCCTTCCCAGAGGAATTTTGGGCTGAAAGTTTTATGGGTGGAAATTTTATGATGTATTATACACAATGGAACCAACAAGAACTTCAAATTCCTTCTCCAAACCTCTGAAACAGGGACTTGAAGTCAAACTGTCCAAATGTGCAGAAAACCCTCCTATAGCGACTGTATTTGGGGAATTGATCTCAAATGATAAAATCTGTGCATAAACCGAATGAGGTTTTTGTTTATTGGTATATTATTGAAAAAAACCTCTTTCACGTTTTTCAAATTCATCTTCTTTAATTCAAAAACAAATTTTGAAGTAGAACTTTGACGAAGACAATTATCTGAAAATTTATGACAAGGAATGATGATATGACCATGATGAAGGTTTATGAACTTGTATGAGTGGAGGGAGTAGTATTGAAACCTAGACACAACAATGAAAATTTTACAACCAATATATGTCATATTGTATTTGAGAATTTTATTTTGAAAACATAACAATTTGACCTAATAATCCTATCAATCACATGAAAGAGTAAATTTGATCACTGGTGACTGACATAACTGACAAATACTAACAAAAGGCTTGGTTTGTACTGGTAGGCATGGTGAACATGAGAATTTTTATTGTCTTTCATTAATATGTAACAATTCAAACAACTGATCCTCTTTTCATAAGCTTGGAATACAAATGACAGTAAGTATTTAGCAGTTGTAATCGTTCTGTATTTGTCACAAAGAGTAGTTAAGTATAAGAAGTCTTCTATAGAATAAACATAAAAATGCGCAGGAGCTTATAAAACACACAATGATGTCAGAAGTATATAATTTAGCATACCAATACAAACAACTATTGATATAATATCCCAAGACTTTGTAAAAAGATAGTATGACAAAATTTTGACATAAATCCTACTTTCTCTTCTCATGGGTTGGCTATACAAATGGGCAATGCTTAGCATTTTTAGCTTAGGAAAACTCCCCCCAGATCGAAGATATGGAACGTCCTCGTGCCATGAATTAACAATAGGCTTCTTTGCCCGATGAGGCTGCAGAGGTATCAACAAGTTTCTCCAATAAAGGAATAGCTTGAGCATGAGGGTTTGGGTGGAGTAACAATCCCTAGATCAAGAGTCTTCTTGCTAGTCTTGATTGTAAGATAAGGGTTTGCAAATTGGTAAATGAACTCATCCCACGTTTTATCCTGTTTTTCCAACTCAGCTAAGACATGTAGTTTGATAAGGCCGTGGTGAAATAGGTTGTTATGGGGATTGGTTACATGTTTCCTCACTTGGTAAGACATCTTGTAACATCCCACTCTGGCGCACTGAGAAAACTTATTCTTTGAGGACACTTGCTCGCAAGTGATCTGGACTTTCATGATGTTAAAACATTTATCCTTGATTATGATGCGTTATGATAGAGGACATGATTTTTTACTGCTTTGACGTAGACAGGTGCTATTGATTCAGTTTTATTGAGTGTGCAGGGTTTTGGACCTTGAGGATGCAGAGGCATCGGCGGAACCCCTTGGACACCGGATTGAGTCAGAGAGTGTGCTATTTGGGTTGATTTATTTACTTTGATATTTCATTGATTTGATGATATGATGTTGACATGTTCTGACATGATTGTTGATGATGCAGGATGACGATAGCTTGCCGACTAGACTCACATATGGAGTAAAGGGGTCACACACGATTTCCAGAGAGGTTGAGGGAGAGGTGTGGACAACAGCCCTGCCACAGCCTACTAGCACTCCCGCCGTGGCTCGAATTGTAGGTTAACGATTACCTAGTTCGAGAGGATCCACGATGTCATGAGGGCAGACTACGACAGTCGCTCACGATGATTCTAAGGGGCGCACAATAAGGCGGGGGCCTTATTCCTTAGAGCCCTTAGTCTCCCACAAGTTCACCTGGTGGAGTGTTGACTCCAGGGGTTATAGATGTCTACCAATCAGTCAATTTGGCGAGTGGCACCCTTGGAGCACGTGGTTCATCCTGAAGGGCACATCGCGCGAAAGAAACATAAGTTAGCGAGTGGCACCCTTGGAGCATGTGGTGCATCCTGAAGGGCACGTCGCGCAATAGAAACAAACAAGGCGAGTGGCACCCTTGGAGCACGTGGTGCGTCCTGAAGGGCACGTTGCATTGATGTTGAGGAAGGAACAAACCTAGATGGCCCTAAGACATTTAACATTAATAAATTCTTAAAATGACTTTCCAAAATAATTGTTGCCCAGTTCAGAATCTAAACCTAAGTCTAAAACTTCTCTAGGGTAAAATTTTGTTAAGCCTTAAGAAAAAGACCCTAAAAAAAATAAAAATAAAGATATAAACTAAAACCCACTTAAGTAATAATTTTAGTCTTCTTAAATTTAGAGGGTAAAATGAAGAGAGGAATAATTTAATTAAAATNNNTGGTTTTAAATTGTAAAGAGGAAATAAATTATTTAACTTGTGGAAGTATAAAAAGATTTTAAATTAATAATAAAGGGAAAGGAGTAAATAGCGCAACTGCCATTTTGGCTCTAATAAAAAGGGGAAAGAAGGGAATAATAAGAATTAGGAAACTAAGTAATGGAGGAAACATAATTAAAGAAAGTTGGGAACTTATGGTAAAAAGCGAGGTCAACATAGTAAGGAATCTGGAATTAAGAACCTTCTAATTTGAGCTAATTTAGCAACTTCATTTTTAGGGAAATTATTTAAAACATGTAAGGGAATCTAGGAACACCTAAGAGGAAATTTAGGAGCAACTCTAGGTGGATGAGGGAAATGAGTAATTTAATAATTTAAAGAAAATAATCATTTGAGAAAAGAGGGGGATGGACAACACTTGTGCGAAGGAGAATATTTAGAATATTTTTATTAAAACTTAATTAAAATGTGATTTAGGGAAAGTTGGAGGTTGGAAAAACTCTATAAAAGAAAGGGAAGATGAGAAAGAAGAGGATCGGCTGTTAGCGTAACGTTACGCTGCCGGATTGTGACTTGATTGATTACTTGTGGGGAGTTGGGATTTTTCCAGCTCAGATAGGAGTGGTAGCTCAGCCTTGCGAGGCGAGCTGGGAAGCTAGATGTACCGTCTGGATTGTGTGTCGCCCCTTTGTGGCTCGGGGGGATAAGGGGGAAGCAGAGTACCCCTAGCGATTGGCTGGGAGGTACCAGTGTAGTCTCGACGGTCGGTTAGAGGGAGCGGCACGGAGCGCGCGGTCATCATTCGAGGCGGGAGTTAAGGCAACTGTATGTTTTTCATTTTGCATGATAGGAGGATGTAGGAATTTGATTAGGATCTTGTGGAATTGAATGGTTATATGCTTCGGTGAATACCATGGTGTAATGGAAGAAAAATGTATGTTACCTTCGCTATTAGATAGATAATGGATGAACGAAATGTTGCTTCAACAATTGATATTATGTAATGGTTGTAAAAATATTCCTCAGTGGTTGGATTTATGTAACAGATGTAGAGTAATGATTCTGATGATAAAAATGTAGATACTACTTCCGTATTAGCATTTGAGACAGTTGTAAATCAAGTCACGCGCCTTCCCGTGCTGAGCACTTCCGCCCTGGTTAACTTTCCTTCCCAAATTTTTCAAACTCTGCCCAAGAAACGTCCATCGCGTAAACAGAACAGAGTGGACCCAGGTAGGAAACCCGCGGAGACTCTCTGTACATAATTTAATGGAATTCACGACAATTTAAGGGTCGTGCAAGAAACGTCAAATGCACATACAGACCAAGTCGAGCCAGCCAGCAAACCCGCGTACACTTTGTCCACAACCTAATTTACTCCACGAGAAATTTGGGGCTCTACATAGAGACGTCTGTCGAATGACTTCTCGGAGGGGCTGGAACTGGCCACTTTCAGTCTCCGATCAAATTAAATCTTTGAATATGGGAAGAAGAAAAAAATAAATTCATCCATTGAAAGCTACTGCCCACTACAAATGCCCACTACAAATTTGGGTTTCCTAGAAACAGAAATTGCTCCCGTCTTCTTTAATTTGTTGTGCAGTTCTAGAATCAGCTCTGGTTGGCAATTAAACCTTGGCCCCTTCACTTTGCTTTCTTTTTAACCCAGTTTTACTTTGCTCTTAACCCTGGGCACATTATGCAAGCGCATATTAGCACAGGACATCGCTCCCTTGACTGGTCCATGATTTTAAATCATGTTAACTACGGAATTTCTCTTGGAGATGTACAATGAAGCCACGTTTCCTTCACATTGTTTTCTTCCTGCCATTTTTGTGACCCAGCCACTTAAGACATGACAACAATATTCGCTGATGCCTGCGTTTTTTCCCACAAATTTTCATGGTGATGCAGGGATGGGCTATTTAAATCCGTATGGGTATTTATGACCTGCGTTTCTGGTTGTCCACAAATTCCTCCCTTATATTTTTCTTCTCAGCCGGTGTAGGATCCACGATTCAACCCTTCTTGTCTGCGAACTGTCACCCGGTTGCCTGTGACTACCTCTGCACTGTTTTTAAAAGTCGCCCATACTCGCTCGCTTCTGCCAGCCATGCCTAGGTCGTAACCCTTCGCCCTGCATCTTCCTGGTTTAAGTTTCTTGTACCTTCACCTAGGCCAGCGTGACATACGGCTGTGTAAGGAATATTACGATGCTGTCAGAAGAAATTCTGAATCGACTCCTAGTTCTGACGGACGTCCTTTCGGCAATTACCCATTAGATTATTGATTTCTGGCCTGCACTACCAACCGCCAGTTGTTTCATTGCTATATTATATACTTTACTTGGGCATATGGTTGGGTTGCTAGTTCTTATCATTCTTGATAATTTATAGAATGTGCTGTTGGCGATTTTATTATATTTATCCTTGAAATGAGATGGCAATATAAATAAAGTGCAGTTATGACTGTTAAAGATAACATGAGTGTTTTTAAGACTTGTAAAGATTTTGTTACTCGAATATTTTATTATGGTAAGATGTAAGCATAAAACCACTATAAAGGATTGTTCTTTCATTATAAAGTAGAATGTAGGGTAGGCGTAGGAAAAGGGTTATGTTATCATTGGTCTAATATAATGTTACAACAACCCAAGGGTAAGTAAGGATTTGATATTTTGGTAGAAATGTTACTGAAATTTTTATTATTATGAATAACATAAATGGGTCCAGTGAGGAGTAAATGCTTGAGATTGTAATTTATATGGTTATTGAAAGGACAACGTCATGGTTATTATTGTTTCTGATTTATGCAAAAGTAATTTTGCAATATAATATGGAATAAAATGTAGTGTTATAAAGAGTAATGTCGTTGTTATTTATTTGCAAGGTTAAGGTAGTGCAAAGTAATGATACGTGTAATTTATTCTAAGGAAATTTTAAATTTTATTGATATTGACAACCCAAAAGGTGAGGTCCTTGAACTAAGTATAGTAATTATCATGATTTAGAAAAGGGGGGAATTGCATTTAAATCATATTGTACTTATTTATCAGATTGGGTTGGTGTTCCGTCGACTAACGAAAACTAAACGAAGTAATTAGTCGGTATTGTTGCCAAGTGAGTCATAGGTAATGTTGAGTCTTAATTAATGGTAGATATTGACTTGAATATTTATGGCTAACGTGGTATATTCTATCTATATACTATCGGATTTGCTATCTTTGAGATGACATGCCTTAAGTAGTGAACCCTATGCCGGAGATGACAGAGACATGTGATTGTAGGCTGGAACCAGGGAGTTTCCCTGAGGTTCGTCTCTTCCTTATAATTACAGAAGAGTATGCGTAAGGGGTGCAAGCTTTATGCGATCCTTGCGCTAAACGAAAAGGGAGTAGCGGAATGTCTAGAACACCTTCCGGTGGTCAATGAGTTTGCGGAAGTATTTCCAGAGGAGTTACTTGGGATGCCGCCGGAAAGGGAATTGGAGTTTACCATAGACCTGAAACCTGGGACTGAATCGATAGCAAGAACGCCTTATCGGATGTCGACCCCGGAGTTGCAAGAGTTGAAAATGCAACTGAAGGAGTTGTTGGACCTAGGACTGATATGCCCTAGTGTGTCACCGTGGGGTGCACCAGTTATTTTCATATGAAAGAAGGATGGATCATGGAGGCTTTGCATTGACTACTGTCAACTGAACAAGGCTACGATCAAGAATCAATATCCCTTACCAAGAATTGATGATCTGTTCGATCAAATGAAGGGTGCGACGGTGTTCTCCAAGATCGATTTGTGATCAGGGTATCACTAGTTACAGATCAAGGAGGATGACGTCCCTAAGACCGCCTTTAAGACAAGAGTTGGACATTACGAGTTTACTGTTTTACCGTTTGGACTGACAAACGCCCCAGGGGTATTCATGAGTTTGATGAACGGGGTGTTCCGTGAGTACTTGGACAATTTCATCCAAGTATTCATTGACGATATTTTGGTCTACTCTCAGATGGTGGAGGAGCATGCCGAGCACATGCGCTTGGTACTACAGTGTCTACGAGAGAAAAAATTGTATGGGAAGTTGTCCAAATGCTCTTTTTATCAATCGAGGATTCACTACTTAGGGCATGTCATTTCCGGTGAAGGTATTGTCGTGGATCCAGCCAAGGTTGAGGCTATTATGGAATGGCCTGCGCCGACGAATGTCACAGAAGTGCATAGTTTTATGGGTTTAACAGGATACTATCGACGGTTTGTCGAGGGATTTTCGAAGATAGAAAATCCGATCACTGAATTGCAGAAGAAAAACAAGAAGTTTGTTTGGACGGAGAAATGCACGGAAGCATTTCGGAGGCTTAAAGAGTTGTTGACAACAACGCCGATACTAAAAGTCCCTGACATGGACGCAGACTTCTTGGTATGCACTGATGCATCCAAGGAAGGTTTAGGCGGAGTCTTGATGCAAGACGGACGAGTGATTGCTTACATTTCGAGGAAACTGAGAAGGCATGAGGAGAAATACGCGACGCATGATTTGGGGTTATTAGCCATCGTATATGCCTTGAAGGTTTGGAGACACTACCTTGTTGGACGAAAATTTGAATTAAAGACTGATCCTTGTGGACTACAACACATTTTTATGCAAAGCGACTTGAACGCGCGACAACAACGTTGGTCGGAATTGCTCAGCGAGTACGACTTTGAGATTACTTACATAAAGGGAACAGTGAACCGAGTGGCAGATGCTTTGAGTTGGAGGCCACACATCTTTTCGGTGTTGGCTCTTCAGATGAATCTACGTGAGAAGATTCTCACTTTACAACGTGATGATGACTGGTACAAAGAGGTCAAGGGTTTTATTGGACAAAACACAATGATGGTACCACGATATGAGGGATATTCATTTGATAGCGATGGTTTATTGAGGTTTAAAAGTCAGATTTACGTACCGCCAAAATACGAGTTGAGGATGTTGATCCTGAGCGAGGCTCATAGAGAAGTCTACATGGCTCACTCGGGAGTTACGAAGATGAGGGCAGATATTAAACCCTTATTCTTCTGGAGGGGAATGAAGGCTGACATAGTTAACTATGTGGCCATGTGTCTGGAGTGTCAGCGGGTAACGACTCAACATAGACACCCAACAAGATTACTAGAACCACATGCCATTCCGGAATCAAAATGGGAAGTTATTTCGATGAATTTTATTGTTGGATTGCCACTGACGGCAAGGAGACACGACTCGATTTTTGTAGTAGTAGACACTTTGATGAAGAGTGCTCTCTTTATTCCGGTATGTACGACGTATCAACCACCTGACATAGCTAGAGTTTTCAACCGTGAGATTGTGAGGCTTCATGGCGTGCCTAAGAGGATTATATCCGATCGAGGATCGATGTTTACTGGACGATTTTGGATGAGTTTCCAAGAGGCCTTGGGAACTCAACTTAACTTTAGTACTGCGTATCACCCAGAGACTGACGGACAAACAGAACGAAAAAACCAAACCTTGGAAGACATGTTGTGCATGTACGTGATGGACCAACAAAAACATTGGGAGGAATTTTTGCCTCTAGTAGAGTTCACTTACAACAAAAGTTACCAGAGCACCATTAAGATGGCGCCATTTGAGTTTCTTTATGGGCGACTGTGTCAGACGCCCTTGAGTTGGGATCGGCTTGAGGATAGGGTCCTAGTGGGACCAGAAGTGATCCAAGAAATGGAAGAGCAAATGTAAACCATAAGACAAAGGATTAAAGAAGCGCAAGATCGAC
>ML817169.1:65792-78357 GCA_009831015.1 Picea engelmannii | reverse complement strand
TGAGTTAATTATACTTAAATTAATCATAATCAAGAATAACTAATTAATAACAAATAATTAGTTAAGGTTATTTTAATAAATAAATATAGTTTAGCTAATCTTTTAGGATTACCTTATTAAATTAATTATAATTTATAATCAAGGGTTCAAAAACAAAATGGACATTCCAACTTATGAAGGAAGTCTGGATGTAGAAGAGCTTCTGAATTGGATTAGAGCTCTTGATACCTACTTCGATTATGAGGATATCGAAGAGGATAAAAAGGTCAGGCATGCTATCACAAAATTGAAGGGACACACAACATTATGGTGGGATGAGCTTCAAGCAGATAGACGTTCCAAAGGCAAACAAAAGATTAAAAGATGGGATCGAATGATTGCAAAGATGAAGTAAAAATTCATGCCAAGGGATTACCAAATCACACTGTTCAGGAGAATGCAGAACCTGAGACAAAAGTTGATGATAGTGAAGGAGTATACTGAGGAATTCTACAAGCTCAATATCAGAGTAGGTAATCGGGAGAGCGATGATGAAAAGGTTGCCAGGTATATGAATGGCTTAAGATACGATATCCAGGATGAGATGAGTATGACAACCATCAGAACGGTGGAGGATGCGTATCAGATGGCTCTGAAAGCCGAAGAGAAGCTGAGTCATAAGCAAAGTCAGTGAGGACGAGGCAGGAGTTATCCCATAGGTAAGGCAGTTGCCCAGGAGAAATTCCAGAAGCCCAAGGAGGAATGGAAAAAACCTCAGGGTAGAGTAGAGAGAGGTGGTACCTCATAGAAAGGACCATACATAGAACAGAGAGGACAACAGAGAGGAGATTATGCTGACACAAATACTTTTCCTCGTACCAGAGGTAGAGGAAGAGGCCGAAGTGGAGTTATCACGTGTTTCACATGTGGGAAGAATGGGCACAGGTCATTTGAGTGTCCAGAGAAGAAGAAAGACATCGAAGAAGCTCACATCACAGAAGCACAAAAGCGTGATGCTGAGACGGAAGGTGCAGAAGGCAGAAGATCTCTTGGGATGCATAAAGTCCTTTTGACACCCGAGAAGGAGGTGGAGGACTCAGCTCAAAGGACCAGACTATTCAGGACAGCTTGCAAAACCAAGGACTGGGTATGCAAGGTTATTTTTGATAGTGGTAGCACCGACAATCTCGTTTCGACCGAGATGGTGGAGAAATTAGAGCTGGAGACAACTGATCACCCGAGTCCATACAAGGTTTCATGGCTACAGAGGGGACATCAGGTGAGTGTCACTAAACAATGTTTAGTTGAATTCAAGATAGGGGATGTAATGATAAGGTCTTATGTGATGTCATTCCCATGGATGTATGTCATTTATTACTGGGTAGACCATGGAAATATGATAGAAATGTGGTTCATGATGGGAGGATGAACACATATACTTTAGAGAAGGATGGGAGGACACATAGGTTGCTTCCGATAAAGGATAAGGAAATGAAGCCGGAAGTAAGTAACACAATACTTCTCATGAGTGGGAAGGAGCTTCTTACATAGATGGAGAAGAAGGAAGATCCACAATTCTTTGTGGTCAGGAAGCCAAGGATTGTTCTGACCAGCACAAGAGTGGATGATCTACCAGATGAGATTCAGGAACTGCTGGGAGAGTTCGCTGACATCATAGTGGACGAACTACCTCATTCGTTGCCACTGATGAGAAGTGTGAGTCATCACATTGATCTCATACCAGGAGCTAGTTTGCCGAACAAAGCTGCGTACAGGTTAACACCGCAAGAAAATGAGGAGGTCAAAAAGCAGGTCTAGGATTTGTTGGACAAAGGATTGGTCAGAGAAAGTTTGAGTCCGTGTGCCGTTCCAACAGTGCTTAGTCCGAAGAAAGATGGAGGCTGGAGAATGTGCACTGATTCCATAGCAATCAATAAAATAACCATCAGGTACAGGTTTCCACTGCCGAGAATGGA
This sequence comes from Picea engelmannii, assembly GCA_009831015.1. Lineage (NCBI taxonomy): Eukaryota > Viridiplantae > Streptophyta > Pinopsida > Pinales > Pinaceae > Picea > Picea engelmannii. The sequence continues at coordinate 76,402 of ML817169.1, read as the reverse complement.
TGATCTAATGGATTGCCTGAGTGGGGAAAATTATTTTCGAAGATAGACTTGAAGAGCAGATATCATCAGATTCGCATGAGGGAAGGTGATGAGTGCAAGACAACATTCAAGATGAACGAAGGTTTGTATGAATGGCTAGTCATGCCGTTTGGCTTGATGAATGCGCCAAGTACTTTTATGAGGCTGATGAATGAAGTCCTGAAAGAGTTCATCGGGAAATTTGTCATCGTATATCTGGATGATATACTGATTTTCAGCAAGACAAAGGCTGAACACCTGGAACATTTGGACATTGTGATGAGGAAGCTACAGCAGGAGAACCTGTTGATTAATACGAAGAAGTCCTCATTTCTGAAGACAGAGCTCATTTACTTGGGTTTTGTCATATTGACAAATGAATTAAAAATGGATCCAAGTAAGGTGGAAGTGATTAAGAATTGGCCATCACCCATAAATGTTTTTGAGGTGAGGAGTTTCCATGGTTTAGCTAGTTTCTACCAGAAATTCATCAGGAATTTCAGTGGAATTAGCACAACGATGATGGACACAGTGAAGAAGTGACATAAGTCTTTTCATTGGAAAACAGAGGCTGAGAAAATCTTCAATCTGTTGAAGCGGAAGATCACAGAGCAACCAGTGTTGGTGTTGCCTGATTTCAAGAAAACATTTCAGGTGAAATGTGATGCAAGTGGCTTTGCCATAGGAGCGGTCTTGAGTCAGGAAGACAGACCAGTTGCCTATTTCAGTGAGAAGCTGGATGAAGCAAATCTAAAGTAATCCACGTATGATAAGGAATTTTATGCTATCATACAGGCGTTGAAGAAGTGGAGGCATTACTTAATCCCGAAAGAATTTGTATTGTACAGCGATAATCATGCATTGCAGTTTGTGAGTCAACAGGAGAACTTGAATCAGAAACATGCAAAATGGGTAGAGTATATGCAGAATTTCACGTTTGTGATTAAACACATTTCGGGTACTGCTAACAAAGTGGCTGATGCCTTGAGAAGGAAATGTTTGTTGGTGCAGGAATTCCGAGTCAAAACATTGGGTTTTGAAAACCTGAGGGACATGTATGCAAGAGATGCAGATTTTGCAGAAGCGTATGAAGCAACTGAGAATCCAGTTCTCAGAGATAGGAGCCCTTGGATAGATTATATGATCCAGGAGGGATTGTTGTTCAGAGGCAATCAACTGTGTATTCTGAATTGCTCCATGAGGGAGAAATTGTTAAAATAAAAACACAGTGGTGGATTAGCAGGACACTTTGGCCATGACAAAACATTCACCAAGCTGAGTGAATCATATTTTTGGCCAGGCATGCAAGCAGAGGTCAAGCGATTTGTTGACAGATGTAGAATTTGCCAGCATTCGAAGGGGAGAAAGCAGAATGCAGGTTTATATCATCCATTGCCCATACCAGAGAAGCCATGGGAGGCGATAAGCATGGATTTTGTAGTGGGTTTACTGAGGACACAAAGAGGTGTTGATTCCATCTTTGTGGTGGTGGATAGGTTTTCAAAGATAGCAAATTTTATCCCATGCCAGAAGACCAGCGATGCGACTCGCATCGCGAATTTGTTTTTCAAGGAGGTCATTCGACTCCATGGATTGCCGAGAAGCATAGTTTTAGACAGAGATACCAAATTCATAGGGCATTTTTGGAGGACCTTATGGAAGAAGCTAGGAACTAATTTGGCATTTAGTTCGGCTTATCATCCACAGACAGATGGACAAACGAAAGTGGTCAACAGAAGTCTGGGAGACTTGCTGAGAAGCCTGGTGACAGAACATCACAGTAGTTGGGACAATGTGTTGCCACAGGCAGAGTTTGCATACAACGATTCAATCAATCGGAGCACAGGAAAGAGTCCATTTGAAATTGTATGTGGTAGGTAGCCGAGAGGAGTATCTGAACTCAGGGAGTCAGAGAAGACTACTACTAGCAGGGCAAGCGCGGAAGAATTCGCAGAGGCAATGAAGAAACTTCACAACAAGGTGAAGCAATGATTGATTGATTCAAATCAGGAGTACAAACGTAGAGCGGATCAACATCGGAGACAAATTCAGTTTGAAGTTGGTGATCTAGTTTTGGCACATCTGAGGAAGGAAAGGTTCCCAAGGGGAACATATAATAAACTAAAAATGAAGAAAATTGGGCCATGCAGAGTCCTAAAGAAATTGGGAGAAAACGCTTATGAGATTGAATTGTCAGATGACATCGGAATATCTCCGACATTCAATGTCTCAGACTTATATCCATATAAGGATGAGGAAGCAGGAGTTGGAGGAGATGAAAAACCAGAAATCCAGTGGCAGAAGTAGATGCCAGTAGCAGAGAAGCCACAGATGGAGTGCATACTGGACAAGAGAGTGGGTAAGAGGACCAGGCGAAAGGAATACTTCAAGTATCTGGTCAAGTGGAAGAATCACCCAGTGGAGGATGCCAGCTGGGAGAGCGAAGCAATGATACAGAAGCATGGACGGATCGTGCATGAGCTCATGGACAGGAGCCCATGAAATTTTTCAAGCCGAGGAGTATGATGCAGGAGCATCGCCAACTCATCAAGGAGCATCGCCCAAGACAAGCGAGCCAACATGGAAGACAACGAACAGCTAGACAAGTCCAACCGAAACTTTTTGAAATTTCATTCATGATGATGCGCCAATGTATAAATGCACCATTTATGGAAAGCGCCTTTTGTATGTTGTATCATACCTCGAGCCATACTCTCTTGTCTGAAGTAGATAGGAGGCATTTAATCTAGTTAATGCAGGTAGATAGGATTTTTTTTTTCTAGATTAGACAGTTTAGATGAAAGGAGGGAAAACGAATATAGACACCCTCACTTGTAACATTGTAACATATCAAGCATTCTGAAGAGAAGAGCAAGGCAGAGAATTGTATGAAGACCACCCATGTACAGTTATTGAATTAATAGAAGGAAGCTTTGATTCAAGCACATGGTTTGTGTTGTTTTCTCTGTGTATTGATGTTAAAAAATGTTTTCTTTCTTATATGCATTTGCTTTGCGTATGCTATGCATGTGATTTCATGCTTCGAAACTGAAGTCTGAAAGAGAAGGAGAGTGAGGTTCAATTGTTTTCTATTTGAGCCAGGAGATTCCTGCAAGGTGTGCAGTTGAATTCATCCGCAAGGAGTGCGTTGATGAAGGCTCAGTAGTTTAACCTTTGTTCTCATTCACCCAGAAGTGGAATTGAGTTGTGGAATCCGTGCAAGGAGTGCGCAGGCTGAAGACGAAGTCTCAGTTGTTAATCTGAGCAATGGAGGTTAAAGACTGCTGCTGCAGGAGTGCGCAGAGTCGGAAGGATTCAACACTTGGGAAGTTGTTGAATCCTCTGAAAGAATCAGAGCAAGGGAGTTCAGGAGGCATATCACCTTCGTGGTATAGTTGAAAGAGAATACAGGAGGTTTGGGTAGAGGAAGACTCGAACAGAGGTCGCAAGCGCAGGCGTGGGAAGTGGGTTCTGGAAGAAACACTTAGCCATTTCCAAGAAATCTTCGAGAAGAAGAATCGATGGTCAGGATTTGCCGAGGCCAACAACGAATTCCCGTCAGCCGTCAGATCGTGGGAAGATGCGCACGGTTTAAGCCTTAGTATGCAGGGAAGGAGCCAGGGAACCATCAGAATTCAACTCATCGTGGACTCGGAGGTTACTGAGACGTAGAACTCTCGCAGGGAGGAATCACGATCCGCGATTTCTCGAAAGGATCTCAGCCGTTGATCTCGGCGAGACAGGCGTCAAGGAGCAGGGGGTTCAGTGGAGCTCGGCTCATCGGAGATCAGAACTTCCGGAGCCAAGAGTCTTGTGCTTGAAATCACGATTAGTGATTTCCCGAGAAGATCAGAGCCGTCGATCACAGCAGGGACACGCGGCGTGAGATCCCGGAGAGTCGGGATTCGACATTTTGGGTTTTCCGCATACAACGAAATTTCTTCAGGAGAAACCACGATTTCACGATACCCGATAGAGCGGAGAGGGAAACGGTGACGTGGAAGAGAGAGAGAGATCACACGTGCATCGGGGTTCAGAAATTTGGGATTCTCGGTGACGAGAAACTCACGACGGGAGAAGTCGCGAAATCCCGAAACGCGACGGTCCCACAGCCTAGCTGTCAAGTGGAGGACAGGTGGCATCAGAGATCGGGAATCGGGAACTCTTGAGATCCGTGACTCACGACAACATGAAAGCCGATTTCCCGATGGGTGGATTCCCGATAGGACGAAGGGAGACCACAAAGAGCATCCTGTGGGTGTTGGAAAGTCTCGAAGTGGGATTTGAAGAGAATTCAGGTCTTCGGGCTTAGGGAATAGAAGGTCCTGCGAGACCGATCGTACTCTGAGGGGTGTGGTTGTGTCAGTTTCTGGTTGTCCACGAATTCCTCCCTTATATTTTTCTTCTCATCCATTGTAGGATCCGTGATTCAACCCTTCTTGTCTGCGAACTTTCACCCGATTGCCTGTGACTACCTCTGCACTGTTTTTAAAAGTCGCCCATACTCGCTCGCCTCTGCCAGCCATGCCTGGGTCGTAACCCTTCACCCTGCATCTTCCTGATTTAAGTTTCTTGTACCTTCACCTCGGCCAGCGTGACATACGGCTGTGTAATGAATATTACGATGTCGTCAGAAGAAATTCTGAATCGACTCCTAGTTCTGATGGACGTCCTTTCGACAGTTACCCATTAGATTATTGATTTCTGGCCTGCACTACCAACCGCTAGTTGTTTCATTACTATATTATATACTTTACTTGGGCATATGGTTGGGCCGCTAGTTCTTATCATTCTTGATAATTTATAGAATGTGTTGTTGGTGATTTTATTATATTTATTCTTGAAATGAGATGGCAATATAAATAAAGTGCAGTTATGACTATTAAAGATAACATGAGTGTTTTTAGGACTTGTAAAGATTTTGTTACTCGAATATTTTATTATGGTAATATGTAAGTATAAAACCAATGTAAAGGATTGTGCTTGCATTATAAAGTAGAATGTAGGGTAGGTGTAGGAAAAGGGTTATGTTATCGTTGGTCTAATATAATGTTACAACAACCCAAGGGTAAGTAAGGATTTGATATTTTGGTAGAAATGTTACTGAAATTTTTATTATTATGAATAACATAAATGGGTCCAGTGAGGAGTAAATGCTTGAGACTGTAATTTATATGGTTATTGAAAGGACAACGTCATGGTTATTATTGTTTCTTATTTATGCAAAAGTAATGTTGCAATATAATATGAAATAAAATGTAGTGTTAGAAAGAGTAATGTCATTGTTATTTATTTGCAAGGTTAAGGTAGTGCAAAGTAATGATACGTGTAATTTATTCTAAGGACATTTTAAATTTTATTGATATTGACAACCCAAAAGGTGAGGTCCTTGAACTAAGTATAGTAATTATCATGATTTAGAAAAGGGGGAAATTGCATTTAAATCATATTGTACTTATTTATCAGATTGGGTTGGTGTTCTGTCGACTAACGGAAACTAAACGAAGTAATTAGTCGGTATTGTTGCCAAGTGAGTCATAGGTAATGCTGAGTCCTAATTAATGGTAGATATTGACTTGAATATTTATGGCTAACGTGTTAGATTGGATTGTGATGTAAAATAGTATTATGTTATATTATTGTTGTTCGTTACCTTAAACACTATGATAATTTCCAATGACTTATAATCCGATTATAGGTGTTACCTTCAATGCAATATTGTAAGTAATAATGATCTAGTATTGACACACTATCATAAAATGCTAAGTTGTAAGAATGTTGGATTAAAGTTTGGGGTGCTTATTCTCCTTGATAGAACTGGTGGTATTTAAAGACCATTGCTAAATCGGCGTTTGTTTTTATTGCATATTGGGTTTTTCTGTGTTGCCCTTAATTCTGGCAGGCACCCTTATCCGATGGGTTCCTTCTGCAAGGTGCTTTTATTTGATTGGCTTAGGGTGGGGCTGTTAAATGTAGGGTTAATAAAGTTGTTGTTTATTTCTATGCTGACGTTTAGGGTCGGGTTAATTTCAGGGTTAGTACTATAATTGGAATTGTCCAAACTCACAGTTGTATGATATCAGACTCTTCGATCTGATAAAGCTAGTCGCTCTGTATATAAGTTTGTGTGTGTGATTATTTTCTGTGTAAATAATCCGGTGCCATATCAAGAGTCTCGGGCCCTTTAAAGGTAGGGTTTCCACTTTTGCGACACACCTCTAAGGTTGCATCAGTAGTTGCGGGCTCTTTAAAGGTAGAGTTCCCACCACTGCGACCTCCTGATAGAGATTACTAGTTTATGCCTGAGCAGTCGGCCAGGAGCTTATATTTCATTCTCTCTCTCCGGAGTAGAGAACTAAGATTAAACTCCCTTCTTTCAATTGCAAAAATAGTAAAATCTGCTGCTATGGATTCTTCCATCTGTGTTCGTACTGTACATAACACATTGTGTCGTCCCATGCTTGCAGTTACTTGTTGTGCACCTTATGTCTTCTTGTTGTGATCATCGTGGTTGCGTCTTTTTAGTTGTTGGGTGGCGAAGTAGAGTCGAAAGTGTTGTTTGTTTCCCTTGTACGCGTGCACACACTTGTTAAAAACCCAAAAAGAAAAAAAAAAAATTCCACTTGTTATATGAGGTTTGTAGTCATGACGAACGGGAGGTTCGTTACACATCTTCTCAAGACTCTTGAAGAAGTAAAAGGGAAAGTTACAATGGCTTATTGAACTGAAAGTGAGCTAATAATCGAAATTGGCATGCTTTAAACACAGAATATCTACCTTCACATGTAATCAAGCTGGTGATGACTATGAGAGGGTTGATTATCTCCTCTTTTATCCACTCCTTGGAGTATCCCTTAGCTCTAGAGATGTTCGAAAATGTGGTTTTGAAAACCCTGTTATAGCTTTCTCTTGGCAACTGGTGGTGTTTAAATCAGTGGTCTCCAACTCTTGGGAGCTTTGTGGTTGAGGAAATTGATTCCTCAGAGGCCACGAACACAGTGAATAGGAGTTGAGGCAGGCTAAGAGTGTTCCATTGTGGTTGATTTTTCCACCATGCTCACTCAATCCACTTGCATAGAACATGTAATGTCAAAACCTACAATGGACAGGTTATAGAAAGAATAAAACATGTATTGTCAAACCTACAATATGCATCATGTAATGGAAGATAAACCGATAAAGAGTGGTCTGTTAAGTGTGTGTTTAGTAGTTTATAACACACATGAGTTAAGCATTTCAAAAATAACATGACTATCAATGTAATAACCTGTATCATGGTAATAATACAAAAATTCTTGCAAAGACTTATTTCTCTAGGCAATAATCATTTGTCAGCTCATGAACACCTCCCCCACACCTAAGTATTGTGACACCTCACAATCAAAAGTATAGGAAACCAGTCAGTATCCCCCAATAGCCGAAGATTTATAGTATGTCAATTGTAGAAATAAATTTCACAAATTGTTCTGACGAGACATTTAAGAGATGGCCCCACCTATAGGATAAGAGATCCTATATATAGATAAGAAGAGGTAGGCAAGAGAGTTTCAAGATAGTCTTAGAGCTATTTCCCAATGGAAATTTTATGGAGTTCATTAACCTTAGCGTAACCACACATACTTCATGTCATCTTTGTCTGCAAGTAATGTCGTACATCAAGACAAGTTAAAATTTATTATTTATTTTTTTGTTAGATTACCATCCTCGCTAGGTAGAATGCCCCGCTGCTAGCAAGCCTGTTCAGTACTCCGGCAGGTTTACCTAGTCATACCACAGGCTGGTATGTACAATATCTCTTGATTGTGCCATTCATATGAATACATTCTCGTTATTCTTCTTCAGTTACATGATGATTTCACCTCACATGACTCTCAAGTGCCTTAGCCATTGTATATCATCTCTCTCCAACCTTACATCTTAGATGACAGATGCACTTGGTACATTTATCATCACATATGATCATGGTTTAGCATGATTTACTTCACTTGATCTGCTATACTTTTATGTATGGGCTTGATACTTAGAAATGGTATGATAACTTCTAAGCCGGTAATGATCGTTGTAAATAAAACACTAAGATCTAATAACACTACATAACAATAATGATTTTATTATTTGCCTCATTGTACCATGGGGGAAATAATTATCCTTTAGAAGTGTTTTCAAGTCTCAAGTCATGTTGTATTACCAGGGATTTGGTTAGGGTATTGTTTTCCACATCCTAACCATACTTAACACTTTTCACTCTCCCCCTTCACTTCCATCCTGCTCATAAAAAAATTATTCCTGCTCATGGTTGTCTTGACCTCAACCCTTCATCAATTTCCATGTTTAGGTTTGTTGGTTGTGGGTTGGGGTTTGGTGGGCCTTCCTATGGTTGTGTCGGGTTATGGTTGTCACTTGGTTCCATGTTAATTATTTTGTTGCAATTTAATAATGGAGTTTATATAAATTAGGTTGATTTTTTAAATTAGAATTGAAAATTACAAAACACATGAAATTAAATATGAATAAATACATGTATTCCCTTGGAGACAACGTCAAGATCTTTTCGATACTTCGTCAACAAATTCCAAGCGTTCAAATCACTCAAAGCTCTCTCAAACGCACTATGTGGTGGTGGAATGGGAAAAAAGAGGTTGTGGGCCCTTTTAATCGGGCCTAACAAGAACACATGCACATTCCTAGAGCACATGTGTGTTCCTAGGAATGTGTGCACATTTTTAAGAACACGTGCATGTTCCTGCTGAGGAGACTATGTGGCATCCTGAGTGGCGGTTTTGGGTTTATCAAGCCTGTCACATCAGGAACACATGCATGTTCTCAACAACACGCACACATTATTGCGTGAGAACGTTCGTGCTCACCCTATTGCCACTTTTTTGTCCATAAATTGCATGCACTTTCCCTTATGCCAATTTATTACATATATTATCAAAGCAAATCATATGGATACAAACATGTTATCGATGAAAAAAATATTTCATCTCAAGATATGGGTTGGTATTGTGATAGGATGACTTGGATTAAAAAATGGGGAATTGAAGAAGAAGATTTTCTAACCATTAGTCATTTGAGACTTGGTACAAGAGAGGTTAATAATGAAGTTGTGGCAAGAACCCAGTGAGAAAATGAGATTTTATCAAAGTGATATCAACACAATGATTACTTATATAGAAAAACAATACCTTCAAGAGAAAATTTCATCACATAATGGTGGAAATAGGGAGTTGGAATAAATTTAAACAGGGGATAACATTTGTGCTTTCTTTGTAAACAAGGATAAATTGACAATGAACTGCATGTGATGATACATGTCCTATGTATGATATATGGAGATGTAAAAATATAAGCATAGAAGAACATCTATGCTTGCTTTGAAAATAAGGAGAAATTGAGGATGAGGTGCATGTGATGATACATTGTCCTATGTATGAAGAAGTGAGATAGAAGCACTCAATTCAACATGAAGATTTTAGTAGCTTACATATCTTGTTAAATATGCCAACAAAAAGTAATGTACCTATATTAAGGATGTTTTAGAACACCACCAAAAAATGAATATATTGCAGGTTGAGACATCTTTAAGATACAAGACCTCAAATACACAAATGTAATTTTTTGTAATTCTTGGTTCGAAAGATCCTATAAAATCTTGAGTAAATGTAAATAAAAAATAATCTATTATATTCTAATTACAATGTCTCTTCTTCTACATACATTATCGTTGTATCATCTAATGATATTATGATTACCTAATATGTTGTTAATATAAATATAACAATGTTGTTGTTACTTTAAAATCTAATAGAATGTGCTTATTATGTTGCTAATATAAATATAACAATGTTGTTGTTACTTTAAAATCTAATAGAATGTGCTTAATTTAGATAAAGGAGAATAATTTTCTTTTCTAACGTTGTTGGTTCTTGTTAATATTTTATTTTGGTTTTTGTCTTATTTCATGTTTTTCTTTACATTTATTAGAGTGCAAAGAGCATAATATGTTATGTTTTTTAAGCACTTTAAATGTTAAAGAGATAATAATGTTAACATTTTCAACTACAATGATTTAATGTTATTAGCCATAGCTCCTCTTACAATAGGGTTATAGAACACTGTCAAACATTTTTTTTTAAATATTAGTTTAAAAAAATTCTTACACTTCATTTTTGTATTCATGTTGTTTTATTATTATTTTTTTATTTCCTATTAATTTTATAAGTTGTGGTTTTCCAATAGTGAATATGATGATACCATTATTTGCACTTTATTTTGTATTAATTAGTGCACATTTATTAGTGTTGGTTGTGGAACCTGATTATCTTTCTGATTCAGAGGTCCTTTCTTTCAGCCGTGTTTATACCCCATGAAGTATTTACACCCCAGAAGTATGTACACTCTTCCATGCGGGGGAGTGCAGAGGGGGGGTACCCCCTCTGTGGGGTCTGGGGGTTTGGGGGCGAAGCCCCCGAAGCAAAAATTGCCTTATAAAAGTATATTGTAATTTCATTGTAAATCTGGACCGTTCATTATAAGGTCGCAGATCTAACGGTAGAGATTATGTTAGGGTTTTTTGCCCTAGAAGGCAA
>ML817169.1:30917-42211 GCA_009831015.1 Picea engelmannii | reverse complement strand
AAAAGACCCATGTAATTCATCCATTGTCATTTTGGTTAAGTCCCTAGTTTCTTCAATGGAAAAGACATTAGCATCATACTTCAAGAGAAGTGATCTCAACACTTTTTGTGCAACCAAGGATTCATTGAGCTATTCACCTAATCATATGATAGAATTAACAACTTCATCAAATCTAAGAAAATATGTTGCAATATATTCCTTTTCATCCATCTTCAAATTTTCAAATTATGCTCTATGTTGTTGAATCTTGACCTGCTTAACTTTTGGATCACCTTCATAGATACTCTTGAGTTTGTCCCATACCTCTTTAGCAGTGATGCATCCCATCACTTTGTTGGCAATGGTTGGTGCCAATGCTCCTAGAATAACATGTCTAGCTTTTGAATTACAACTCATAAGCTTCTTCTCATTTGGATCGGTTGGAACATTCTTTGGGATTACATAACCATTTACAACTGAGTACCAAATGTATACTCCCAAATATGTTAGGTAAGTTTTCACTCTATCACTCCAGTATGCATAATTTCTTCCATCAAATCGTTGAATCCCATTTGGAATGTGTTCATGGTCATCCATCTATGCTTAAGAGTTTCCTTCCAGTGGTTAAATTGTTTTGAAGGCAACTGACTTTGATACCAATTGATGATACTGAGAGGGGGGTGAATCAGTATCAAGTACAATTTAAAAAAAAATTCAACTTATACTTTGACCAGATTATATATGTAATTATATCCAATAAGAAATGGACAATAGTAGAAGAGTTACACAAATACACCACAATACACCATGCACAATATATGAGAAATAATCAATAGTTATTGTTCAAGGGAAGTAATGACTTCTAAAGGTAGCTACAAATTCCAAATATAAAGGGAGGGATAAACCTCCAAAAGGAAGATACAATCCTCTAATATCAAGAGAGGGTTGACCTCTCCATCTTTTCCCCTTCCTTCCACCCAAGAATATATGACAGATAGTAAAACTTTACATTAAATTATCACCATCAACTAACCATCACATGGAACCTAATAATTCTTCATGAGACTTCTTCAACTTCTACAATTATTCACTTATTAGAATAATCTGATCCTGCAGATAATATAATTCAATGTATTCTCTGAAACTCCTCCAAGTTTCACTCCTTGAATCCTCCCAGAAAAGGAGTTATAGAGAAAATGGTAGACCTTATTCAATTCTAGTTTATAGGAGAGCGCACTTGTACAACATGCCCGGTGCTATATATTTAACATAAGATTATGAAATTTGTACACATGAAACTACAACCCTTACTCTTTCCAATGTAATGGGTCTCACTTCATTTTTATTATCTATGAATACGTTATGATTTTTTTACCCGGAACACCTGCTTATGACTAGCTTCAAGACTAGTCAAAAACCCTATCTTCCACAGAGTGTATCTCCTAAATTATAGCAAATAAAGAGTCAAAATATTTACCACAGGTACCTAGATATGTCCTCTCAATAACATACAAATTTCACCATCTGAATCATTCTAGAAAACAAGTTATAGAAAAAATGGTAAGATGACCTGTAAATACCATACCTTAGAACACATCGCCAAAAGACTTCATCCTCCCTTGAAATTCAACCTTCTTTACTTCAGATTTCCTCTGAAATTCGACTCATATCTTATTTTTCTTTAAAAAACTTGTGTGTGTTGAAAAATGAATGTATAATGAGATGTATTTATACCCTTTATGTCACTTCCTTTTAACATTAGGGCCGACATGTAGTTTCTGCTTCAATTCAAATTGTCATCTTCAAAAAATCATTTCTCCTCAATCGTGAGGATCCACGTGATGTGCCACATGCCACCAGAATCGGCATGAATTATACTGTCCATCCATGGGTGTTGTATCTGCATGTGTAATTTCCTTCATGTATATCTACGTCAATCAACTGTGGGGTCCAAAAGACAATTGCTAGGGTTGACATCAATGAAAACAACCAATCTTCCAATAGGTACTATACGGATTCCTATGCTTGATAATGGTTGTTGACGTTGAACACAAGGTAAACAACTAAGTCAACGACCAATGCTGATTCGTAATTTGTTAAGTGAAAGGTTACCTATCAATAATGTAAATAGGCCCAGGGTGAAACTCTAGGTCATACTCTCAGAGTAATGTGTCGTAGTCGATAAAAGAAGACCCCCAACAAGAAGTCAGTGGGGACCTTCTATACTATCATGAGTGAGAGACAAAGATACTTGTGAATCTAAGAAATAATTGACTAACATGGGAAGATCGAATTGAAGAGTCAAAGGTTTTTGCAGAATGGTCGACATAGGATAACTTCCCTTGAATAGAAACATGACAAAAAATGTGACTTAGGCGGCATGAATTATAAACTGGGATACGTTTGTGACACAACAAGCATCGAAAAATGCTCCATATAACCGAAAGAATAACCATTCAGAGGAGACTATGCTCAAAAAAAAGAAAAAAAGCCTCCTAAAGCCATACTAAACCCAATAATGAGGTGAATACTCATAAGATTGTGTTTTGTTCAAGGGTGACACAAGTAGCTACCATATAAAAAGATTTAGACTTATTCCAATCCTTCTTTTTTTCCTTTTTGATTTTTTTTTTGTCTTTTTCATATTATAAATCCTGAAAAAGAATAAAACAATGCTATGATACAATGGAAGAAATGAGTGTCACGAATAATAAAACTAGTTCCAAGTGCAAGGAACATACCTATGCTCAATGCAAGGAAAGCATGTACAGGATATGGACACTCGGAGGAAATTTTTCTCTAGGGATACATGTGTCAAGTCATAAAGGATAGTATTGCAAGGAACATAAATTTTTGAGAATGCATATCCAATTGGATATATCAAATCAAGTTAAAGATGACATTAGGTCCAAAAAGCGTGAGAAATCAATAAGAAATGCAAATACAACTCAACAAAACTATTTTTTGGAAGCCTTGCGGGAAACTGGCCAACAATAGATGAGAAGAAGATATGAAGCTTCAATGCAAAGTCATGGTAGGACTAGACAGAGCTTCCAAGCCAACAAAAAAATCGTATCATGGATGCCAAAATGGATAGTGAGGATCTAACTAGGGAACCCATGAAGAGGTAAGCTCTACCATTCGTAAATGACACCTTTAAAGCTACTTGAAGGTATAACGCCACAAAAAATGGGGTTGATCCTAAGGAAAGTATTTGATCGATACAAATAAATGCATAATACATGTGGAATCCAACCTATCCTATATGTCGGTAAAGATTACGATACCTTTTGAATATTTAAAAAAAATGCCACCAAATATAAAAATATTTGTGGAAAAAATATCTCTCAAGGATAAATGCACAAGAAAACATCTCCACAGTACTTACATTAGTCTAAACGATGTCAAAATGTTAAAAGGGGGTAAAAAGTTATAAAAAAGGTGAAAATGGGTTAAAATAGGTGAAAAACTCATTTTTACCATATCATTTTACTTTTTACCATTTGGAGAGAATTGGGAGCTTTTTAATCCCTCAAAATTCCGAGGATTGGTACAGAGTGCACATATCTCAAAATTCAACATCGCTTGGACTAGGTAAGAGATTGATTCCTCCTCTTTCATTTCATCCATACGTTTTTCATTTTGATGATTATTTGAGTGTAGAAATAATTTTTACATATCACACAAAGATGTATGTGACCTTGTTCAACATGGGCCATGTACATACGCTACTGTCATAACTAGTAGTCGCGTACATCTGCTCAAAACCCAAAATTCATAGATTCAACTCAAAAAATGTTTTATTTTTGCAGGATGGTGATAGAGTGGACGGAGAGATAACATGGAAAAGTTGATAATGAGGTCATGTATGACCCAAGAGCTCAATAAGTCCTTTGTTGATGCATACTTTACAAATTCTTTTGTTGCAATGGGATTAGGGAACAATGAAGATGACTTGAAACTTTGATTGATTATTGGGAACTTGAAGCAAATGCATTTATGATAAGAGGGAAATCACTAAGAATTGAGACGAAGGATATATACTTCCTTACCGGGATACCTCGTAGAGGAGAAGTGGTGAACTTGAAGGGAAAATGAACCATTGGTTTAAAAATCAATGAATACATTGCTTTATATTATTCAGCCCAGATACAGAAGATTGGGAGTCAACTATCGATAAGGCAAATACAAAATATTGGTCTAAAAATCATTGTATTGACGGTTTCCTGAATTGCAGGATCTACCTCATTACATAAAGCTTGAAGGACGACGATGTATTATGCACGAAAATGCTTGAGGCCTATATTATATGATTTGAGTACCAGGCTTTTGACATGCATGAAGGCCCAGTTGATAGGATACAAGAAGAGGAACATGAATAACTTTGGCTTTGAAAGCCTCTTGTGCTGCTTTTTATTTGAGAGAGTACCCATGATGATTCCAAGAGTGGACATCCATCCGCATTATGCAAGAGATGACGCGATGGATCGGTGGAATGAGGTACTTCCCAAGCAGGGAGGAGGACATATAGGTGATCCCTGAGAGGATGAATTTTTCACTTGGTGGGAGCGCCAAGTGGTTGCGATCAAGGATTATCCTTATGCAAGGAACAACTATCTCAATGAACCAAAGATGCCTATCTCTCCTAACAGTGCCTATGGAGATATTGGTAAAATATTTTTTCTTTTTAAATTATTTCAATTTATATTTTTATGATTAAATAGGAAAATGTTTTAGTGTGGATCAAGATAATAATATGATTGTTTGATCATACAGATGTGGGACTGAGGAGTCCTGATGGATTTCCTCTACATGGAAAACTTGGTCGTTATGGCCAACTCCGTGGAGATGCCAACCGAGTACTAGATAACGTTCAAAGGAATCTAGAGATATTGGTGTGCCTGATGCCAATTATACAGGTTGAAGATTTGTCGGAACACATGCAAAGACATGTAGCTGGAGTACCACAGGCTTCGTTGCATCTCTTTTGGCATCTGTCCAATGTCGTTTTCTATTATGAGAGATATGTTGAGGGAAGGGTAGGGCCCTCAAAACCATGATTGAGAGATCATGTATATTTTTGTATTACCGGTCTCGATAGAGGACAATAGAGGCTAAAATCCTTTTTTGAAACATGATCCATGTTTGTACTTGATTTTCCATTGATATATGATAATATATCCATACCAAGGATTCGACGAAGAGATGAGGAAAATATGTTGTCTATAAAGAGTCAATAACTACATCCTCCTTCTTTGTTGGAAACTCTAACATAAGTTCAGTGAAAACTAAGGACTTCTTGGATTTTGAAGAAGAAAAGTCTAAATCAAACTCTTGAAGCACGACAATCCACTTGTTGTACTTCCATCCAATTATTCACTGAGTCAACACATATTGAAAAGGATTAACGTCAGTGACAACGATCATCTTACACATCAAAATGTAATGCTGAAGACGCTAAACAACATGGAAGGCTGCTAATGCTACCTTATCAACATGAGAATACTTTAGTTCATGACCAACCAAGCCATGAATCAAATAGTATATGATGTGCTCCTTGAGCTCATCATCCTCCTGAACTAATACCATGTCGATAGAATATTCTGCTACTACTAGATACAATAGGAATTTTTTATTATAATCGTGAGGATTAAGCAAAGGGGTGGAAATTAGAGCTTTCTTGAATGCATCGAATGAATGTTATCCTAGAAAAAGGGATTCTCGACTTCAAAAGGTGCATAAAGCCTTTCATGATATAAACATAGTTTCGTACGAAACATTGAAGGAAATTTTCCTTTCTTTGTAGGCTCTGAAGTTGACGCATCTATTTGATATGATTTTCCTCCATCCCATGGCTCTCTTTTATACTCCCTTTTGATAGTTGGAGTAGTTATGAACGAGCTATAGGAGGCCGGGAACAAAGGGAACCCATCAAATCCACGTGAAATATCGAGATTTATTCCTTTTTTACCCAATTGAACATATACATAGGTTATTGACTAACAAGGTGCGTATGTACGTGAGTTTCTTTAAAGAGAGTAGTAAAATGAGATTTAAAAAAAAAATAGGAAGGAAAAAGGGATTTTACTCCTGCAAACAAAGAAAGGGATGTAATTCAAACTAATGCTTTGCAAGGATATCATATTTTTAAAATTTATATAATATTTACTCTCCATAAATAACAAGTGAATTTAAAAAATTAAAAGCTTATTTTTTAATAATTCTATTTTAAACCCCTTAAAGGATTGAATTTTAATCACTATTATCTTTCCCTCGATTCATGATAAAATAAAAAAGAGTGCATTTGATATAATACAAGAGTACACAAGGTTATTGGGATATTAATAAAAAGTAAGATAATTCTTTTTTTTAAATTTTCTATACATATAATTTCATTTGAAATTATAATTTTATTTGATTGATAAATTTTCAATTGAATTTTGTTTATATTTAATTTAAAATAATTAAAATAATTAAAATTTCCAAAAACACTAAATCATTTTTTTTTAAATTAAATTTATCTAGTTAATAACTAATTCTATTTTAACATCTATATCAAATTTTTATTTAAAATAACATATTTCACACAGTTACATTTTTATTTAAAATAACATATTTCACACAATTAATTTTTATGGATTAATAAAAATTTTAATTTTGATTTTGATTGATAAAAATTTCAATTGTGTCAATTTTTTGTTTAAAATAAGTGTTGCATGGCAGCTTAGTCTTTGCCCAAAAGTTAATTTACCTGCAAAAGTAAAAGTTAATTTGTTTAGTTAATTAAAAGTAAATTAAAAGTTAATTTACCTGAAACATCTTAATTGTAAATCAATGTGAAGACAATTGAACCAAGAAGATGAAAGATTGTAGAATTACTGATATTTATCCTATAATATTAATATTAAATATGGTATTCATTATTAATATGTGATAATGTTTTATCAAATTTATTCAATTAATTATTCAAATTTATTTTTATTTTTCATTTTTTGATATACATTTTTCACCCAACACTTCCGTCATATACATTTTGCACCCAACAATTACGGGGAGTCAGGGGTTCACATTTCTAGTCATGCTTATGTATCACAAGTCCACTGACCGCAACATGACATTTAGTAATTTATAAAATATTATAACATTGTTCCAAGATTTATAGTAATTTATATAATTCTCTAACACATTTTACTTAAAGAATAATATAAACAATTATTTAAATTTTATTCAATATTATTTTTAATGTAAATTTGGAATTTTGAAAATTTGATTTTATTTATAATAATAAAGGTTTGTCCCTATAAATTGATCCTTCTTGACTCTACAATTAAAATGAATGTATACTTGTATACACTATTTTATATTAATATTAATAAATAAACTATAAATTAAATTTATGATATCTATCATATAATATTAATATTAAATATCATATTCATTATTAATATGTGATAATGTTTTGTTAAATTTTATTCAATTAATTATTTAAATTTATTTTTATTTTTCATTTTTCATGTCTAACTTGTTCCATGATATAGATTTTGCACCCAACACTTTCGTCATATACATTTTACACCAACAATTACGGAGTAGCGGGTTCACATTTTTCATTTTCTATGTCCAGCTTGTTCTGTGATATACATTTTGCACCCAACACTTCCGCCATATACATTTTTCACCCAACAATTACTGAGTGCTGGGCGGGTTCACATTTATAGTCATGCATATGTATCAATGACGACAACATGATATTTAATAATTTATATAATATTATAACATTGTACCAAGATTTTAACACTTTTTACTTAAATAATAATATAAATAATTATTTAAATTTTATTCAATATTATTTTTAATGTTTTTAAATGTAAATTTGGAACGACTTTAGAGTTAAAATGGATATATATTTGTATATACTATTTTATAATAATATTAATAAATAAACTATAAATTAAATTTATGATATCTATCATATAGTAATAATATTAAATATCGCATTCATTATTAATATGTGATAATGTTTTGTTAAATTTTATTCAATCAATTATTGAAATTTATTTTTATTTTTCAATTTTAATTTTTCATGTCTACCTTGTTCTGTGATATACATTTTGCACCCAACACTCTGTCATATACATTTTGCACTCAACAATTATGGATTAGTGAGTTCACATTTTTCATTTTTCATGTTCAACATGTTTCGTGATATACATTTTGCACCTAACACTTCCATCATATACATTTTGCACCCAACAATGGGTTTATATTTATAGTCATGCTTATGTATCACGAGTCCGACCCTGACTAACCGCAACATGAGATTTAGTAATTTATAGAATATTATAAAATTGTACCAAGATTTATAGTAATTTATATAATGCTATAACACTTTTTACTTAAAAAATAGTATAAACAATTATTTAAATTTTATTCAATATTATTTTTAATGTTATTAAATGTAAATTTGAAATTTTGGAATTTTGATTTTGTTTATGATAACAAAGGTTTGTACCTAGAATTTGATCGTTCTTGATGGTTGGCTCAGTAGCGGGTTCACATTTTTCATTTTTCATTTACATCTTGTTCCGTGATATACATTTTGCACCCAACACTTATGTGATATACATTTTGTACTCAACAATTACGGAGTAGCAGGTTGGGGAGTTATAGAATATTATAACATTGTACCAAGATTTATAGTAATTTATATAATGCTATAACACTTTTTACTTAAAGAACAGTAAAAACAATTATTTAAATTTTATTCAATATTATTTTTAATGTTTTTAAATGTAAATTGATAAATTTGAAATTTTGATTTTGTTTATGATAATAAAGGTTTGTACTTATAAATTGATTCTTCTTGACTCTATTAATTTTTATTTTTCATTTTTCATGTGATATACATCTTGCACCCAACAATTCCGTCATATACATGAGACTGAGTAATTTATAGAATATTATAACATTGTACCAAGATTTATAGTAATTTATATAATGCTATAACACTTTTTACTTAAATAATAGTATAAACAATTATTTAAATTTTATTCAATATTATTTTTAAAGTTTTTAAATGTAAATTTAGAGTTTTAATTTTATTTATGATAATAAAGGTTTGTACCTAGAAATTGATCCTTCTTAACTCTAGAGTTAAAATGGATATATAATTGTATATACTATTTTATATTAATATTAATAAATAAACTATAAATAAAATTTATAATATCTATCCTATAATATTAATATTAAATGTCCTATTCATTAATAATATGTGACAATGTTTTGTTAAATTTTATTCAATTAACTATTCAATTTTTATTTTTATTTATCATGTATTCAGTCATATACATGTTAAGTAAACATTTAAGGTTCTGAGGCTTGTTAGGTAAATATTTAAGGATGTGAGAACCATCTAAGGGCCTTGGGTTGTGTAAAGTTTAAGAAAGAATGTTTGTGGCAGACTTTAAGTACTTAATAATAATAAAAAATAAACAAACCTTGGATACACTAACATATCAAATATTGGGATAAATTTAGCTAGCAGAAAATGCTAAAACAAACATTCGAACTAATGCTAGCATTAATCCACCTTCAAGCAATGCATAAGAAAATATATTATTCAAAAAAATCATATACCATAAAAAAGTTTGGATATGCTAACATATAAAACATTGGGAATAACTAAGCCCCAATAAGACAAATCTGTTATCCAATCAGATCATGACATAAAATTTAGTAATTTTTAAAATATTATAACATTGTACCAAGATTTATAGTAATTTATATAATGCTATAACACTTTTTACTTAAAGAATAGTATAAACAATTATTTAAATTTTATTCAATATTATTTTTAATGTTTTTAAATGAAAATTTGAAATTTTGAAATTTTGATTTGGTTTATGATAATAAAGGTTTTTACCTAAAAATTGATTTCTTTTTACTCTAAAGTTAAAATGGATATATACTTATATATGTTATTTTATATTAATATTAATAAATAAACTTTAAATTAAATTTATGATATCCATCCTCTAATATTAATATTAAATATGGTATTCATTATTAATATGTGATAATGTTTTGTTAAATTTTATTCAATTAATTATTCAAATTTATTTTTATTTTTTATGTCAATTCCATCATATACATGAGACTGAGTAATTTATAGAATATTATAACATTGTACCAAGATTTATAGTAATTTATATAATGCTATAATACTTTTTACTTAAAGAATAATATAAACAATTATTTAAATTTTATTCAATATTATTTTTAGCGTTTTTAAATGTAAATTTGTTATTTTGTTATTTTGATTTTGTTTATGATAATAAAGGTTTGTACTTAGAAATTGATCTTCTTGACTCTAGAGTTAAAATAAATATATACTTGTATATACTATTTTATACTAATATTAATAAATAAACTATAAATTAAATTTATGATATATATTCTATAATATTAATATTAAATATTTCTCTAGGGTTATGAATGGAAATAATATTTCTCCGCGGTTTTGAACGGGAATACTACTTCTCCGCGGTTTTGAAATTAATATTTCTCTGCGGTAGCATAGTAGATCTTTCCGGGGGAATAATCCTTCTCTTTTTTTTTTTTTTAAGATTATATATCTAGGGTTTTCAAAGAAAATACTATTTTAATTTCTAAGATTATATATCTAGGGTTTTGAACAAGAATAATACTTATTTGTTTATTTATTTTTTAGGAGATATTTTATTTCTAAGATTATATATCTAGGGTTTTGAACGGTAATAATCTATGTAGTTTTTACCTTTTTTACCCATAATAATCTCTTTCTCTGGACTTCTCTGTGGTCTTCATAAATTATTTTTTGGATTCTTCAAAGGGTTGAGCATTTGGACATATGAAATGAGGAGAGTCACTTTTTACTTTGATTCAATTTTAATTTTACGTAAAGAGATTTAAATATATTTTATTTATTTTATGTTTCAGAAGTAAAAGTTGATTTGAGAGATAAAGTCAATCCATAATAATAATTGTTACATCTTTTTTCTCCTCTTTTCAATATCAGCACTCCACCACCTATTCGAAAAACTCACCCTAACAAGGGGAGGCCCTCCAAAATCACCCTAGAGATCCTTTACGATTATATGGAATCAGTAGAAAAAAAAAGAGAAGAGAGAAATGCCAAAATCCAAATAGAGTTAGAAACATTAGAAAAAAGGAGTGAAGAAAGAGATGTAAAACTCAAAATAGAGCTAGAGGCAATGATTGATAAAAAAATCAAAGATACCATTCAAACTCAAATAGAGGATAGATTCTTAGGG
>ML817168.1:0-11354 GCA_009831015.1 Picea engelmannii | reverse complement strand
CCCTATATATATATATATATATATATATATATATATATATATATATATATATTCCAAGGAAAATTTCCAAAAAAAAAAACAAAACTGCCATACTGTCTGAGCCCTTAGCCTATTAAAAATCCAAAATTCTAAAAAATCCAAAGATAACAAGAGATTAAAGGAAAGATTTTGAAACTAAAGAGACTTCGTCCACAAAATCTTCCAACAAGATGTTTCTTGATGTGAAATATTGTGTAGTGTTTCTTAACCCTTACACTTGAAACAAAACCAAGTATACAAAGAATATAATTGAAATAACTATATACAAGAGACCATAGGATTAAAAAGATACATGTGTATTATGATAATTAGAAGAAGGAAAACAATGTTCTCTTGCCTCTTGAGGTGGGGGAACCTTTCATTGAGTAGGCCTCCAAATACAACCACCCAAGACAAGCATTCCATAGCCTCCTATCTCTTTAAAAAAAAATCAATACAAAAAACCCTAACTACTTGTGGTCTCGTCACTAATGGGTACCGACTACCTAGTGGGCCCTACAAGGTGGACCCTTTTACATTAGACAACTATACACTACTATATGATGGGCCTTATTTAAAGAGGATGGATGCATACAACAATTGACTAAATCCAAGGTGGCCTAAAGTCACCCTAAAAAGAGAGGTTAGGGTAGGACCCTAACATTCCCTTCCCCTCCGGAAGAAGTGTTGTCCTCAACGTTGGAGATGAAGAAATTACTGCAAAATTGTGGCTAGTTCCCATGTGACATCTTCAAGTGGCGTGTCTTTCCATTGGATTAGTACTTCACAAATTGTGTGGTGGCACAATTGATTCTCTCTGGTACCCAATATTGCTTTCAAGTGAAGCTAAATGGAGCCTACTTCATCAAGTTCTAGTAAGATGGTTTGCACCTTGCACCTCAATCTCATGACCTCCTTTGGAAATACACATGAAATACTAGATGAATATTGGAGTGGGCTAGAAGAGCCAATTCACAGACCACTTGTCCAATGCGCTAGATGATCTCATAGGATCCATGGAACTTTGGTGCTAATTTTTGAGGTGTTTTGTCTTTGAGTGATCTTCATTTATATGGTTGGAAGTGAAGAAAAATTTGATCCCCTACTGTAAAAGAGCGTTAAAAGTGATGTTGTTCCACTTGTTGCTTCATTCTATTTTGAGACATAACCAAATTGTCCCTTATTATGTAGACAATGGATTTTCTAGTGTGGAGTGTGTGATCCACTTCCTGAACCTTGGAGGTTCCTAGTAAATATGAAGTGTCTGAAAATGGTTTTTTGTCCATAAACAAATTCATATGGGGTCATATTCGCAGCTCCATGATAAGAGGTATTGTACCACCATTCCTCAAGGGGAAGCCAATATTCCCATTGGTGTGGTTTTTGAGAAGCAAAGTGTCTCAAATATTTTTCTAAGCACTTGTTGACCACTTTGATTTGACCCTCTATTTGGGGGTGATATGTAATGGTCATTTTAAGTTGGGTTCCTTATAGTTTAAAAAACTCTTGGAAAAAATTGTTGGTGAAGGTAGGGTTCTAATCCAAGACAAGGGAAGTGGGCATGCCATGTAACTTAAAAATACGATCTAGGAAGACTTGGGAATCCAAGGAGGGGAGAAATGGATGTGGTAAGGCACAAAAATAAACATATTTGGAGAGACAATCGACTACCACCATGATCATGGATTTATTTCTTTCCCTCGAGAGTCCCATTGTAAAATTCATCGAGATGTTAGTTCATATATGTGTTGGGATTGGTAGTGTTTGTAATGCCCCTAACACTTTATTTTCTAACCCTTGTTTCTTTGTTTGGAAAGTGTCACAGGTTGCCACAAAATCTTGGATGTTGGTTTTCATGTATTACCAAAATAATGAGCACTTGGTTTGTTCATATGCTTTATGAAATCTAGAGTGACTTGCTATAGGGGATGAATGAAATTCCTCTAAGATGCTTTATTTTAAGGAAGAATTATTTACTAGAAAAATGTGCCCTTTATATTGCAATGTATCTATCTTCCATATATAACCTTTAGAAGGGTTGGGATCTTTTGGAAACTTGTTTATGTGTTGAACAATAGTGTCATTTACAAACCATTCTTGACGTGCTTCCTCAAGCCAACCAAAAATTGGTAAAGATAAGGAAAATATGGATCTATCTTCCTCAAATTATCAAGATAAAGCATCAACCATGACATTTTCTTTACCTTTCTTATAGGTAATATCATAATCATACCCTAGCATCTTGGTGATCCACTTATGTTTCTCTAGTGAGGATAACCTTTGTTAGAGAAAGTACTTCATACTATGATGGTCGGTCTTGATTTGGAAATGTTTCCCTATGAGATATGGGCATCAGGTCTCTATTGCATGCAATATGGCCATCATCTCTTTCTCATATGTGGATTTACAAAAATTACAGTCACAAATATGCTTACTGGTGAATGCTAACGGGCACCCTTCTTACATCAAAACTGCATCTAGACCTCTACCCAAGGAATCACATTTGAGGAAACATTTTTTAGTAAAACTTGGTACTGCTAATACTGGAGTAGTGCACATGGTATCCTTTAAATTGAAGAAACACTGCTCAACTGCTTCACTCCATACAAAGGGATTCCTTTTGAGAAAGGGATGTTAGGGGATTTTTTACAAAATCCCTATAGTAACCAGTAACTCCTAAGAATGCACAGAAGCTATTTAATGTCTTCATTCATGGCCACTCTTGCATAGTCATAAATTTTGTGTGATCTACTTGTACTCCCTTGATGTAGGAGCATCGCTCCACCTCAACACGCGCCAACTTATTTACACGCATGGTGCGCATTCAAGGAAGGAGAGGTGTCGCCCTCTCATTTTTTTGCCTCGATAATCCAAGGCATGATCCAAGCATTAATTGGAGACAAGATGGAAAAGCCAAGTTGTGATTTCTCACAAGCTAGAGATAAGGTCACCATTAATAGGCTGACGACAAAAGGGATCTACAACCAATTTGGAGCGGATTTCCATCATTGTAATTTTTCCATTAGATAGGTGTTTTGAATGGTGATATGACACCACTAATTTAGCTTGCGAGGGAATCTCATGGAGCCCCTCTTGTATAAATCTTTGTATTGTAAGAAAAGTAGAGGTTGGTTGGGTTGTAGGGAGAAAAACACAGAGAGCCAAGACTCAGTTGTAGCTCGGACTCCATCTTTGTAATTTGGCATTCCACCATTAATAGAAAATGACAGTGTTTCCTGTTTTATCTTTTTGTTCAATGGAAATTGTGTTATGAATGTCTTTTACATGTTTGTGAATTGTAAATGAATGTTAGAAATTGTATGCAGGGATAGAGATACAGTTTTATATCCACGAGTGTGTTGAGTTAAGTCTGGTTCTCTAGGCTAAGTGCAAGGAGTGTGCGACAGAGTAGGGAAACTTTGTGAGCTGACGCAAGGAGTGCGTGTCTGAACTCAACAGAGTCAAAAGAGAAGTTTCCATAAGGGCACACTAGATTTATTCACTGACTCAGGGAGAAATTTCAAGGTGGTTAAGTTCCTTGAAAAGAAAGACTGTGTGGGGAGAAACACAGTCCAAAGTTACTGAACACTCTGGAATAATTTTCCAGGAGGGCATCGAGCTTGTGTGAGAATGCACAGGAGCAACACAGTTGAAGGTGTTGGGGAGTCCCAGAATTCCTGAACATTCTGGTGAAGGAAGGCTTTGCAAGAAGCACATTGACAAAGGAAAGGAGATGCCTTAAACCTTTCCATAAGGCTGAGGGAGAAGCCATTGAAGAGCTAAGACAAGTGCAAGGAGTGCACCTAAGGTGTTGAGATTTCATCTTATAAGCTCAGGAAGAAGAGAGAGAAGTTGCTAGGAGGGCACGAGAAACTCATAGAAGAACTTGGAACCTTGGAGGTTTTCAAGTCGAGCAAAGTCGCTAGAGAGTTGCATAGATTTCTGCAAGGAGTGCATAAATCCTTCAAGAACAACCTAAGTCTCGAAAGGTGAAAATTGCACTAAGTGTGCAAAGGAGTCGAGGACTTGTCGAAGTCCCAATGACGGATAAGTCACCCATCGTCAAGGAGAAGACAGGTGGCAGAAGATCAAGAGGTTCGGGAGCAGGAGCTTCAGAAGGTTTGTCGAAAGTAAACAAGGATATTCGCAAAGTCGTGAGGGGAGATTTCAAGTCCAGACCATTGGATCTGGAAGGACATGTGGCAAGGGATCAACTCATCACTAATTCATGATTGGAGAAAGAAAAGTCAAGAGGAGAAAGGACTCACGAAGTCCGAACTCGCAATTCAATCACAACCGTTGATCGTGAGATGGACGAGGACCGTAGATTTGGTCCCAATGCATCCGTCGATTCGGGAATCGGGAAAAGAGGAAGGAAACTTGCGAGAATTCTGAAGCACGGGATCACAAAGGAAGTTGGCCCACAGTCGTAGTCCATGGTCACATCAGAAAGAAATTCTAACACGGGGAGCTAGCAGTGTTAGCGTTGGAGTTGAGAAGCACAAGGAGAGGGTATGTGGGTGCCACATTGTGGGTGTCGAGGAAGCAAAAAGGACTATGTCAAGTTAATTCCGTTCCATCAGGAACCTGACGAACCAGTTGGTTTGATGACTTGAACGATCCTAGTCCGGGAGGTTGCGTCAGCCCCGAAGGAGAGGAGGGGAGGTTGATGGCATCCCTCCTTACTAACAATGTGCCCTAGGTATTCAAACTTTGAAGCCTCAAAATTAATAATTGGAGCATTTCAGGAATATTTGGTGGTTCCTTAGAAGTTTTAAGGATCTGTTGACATGCTCTATGAGAGAGTTCTATGTTTTGTTGTAGATCAAGATAAAATTAAAAAATACCCGCATAAAACTATATAGAAAGGATTGAAAATTTTTGTTCATGAGGTTCTACGCATCACTAAAAAATCATAATAACCTTCATGTGTGTGGAAAGTTGTCTTTGGTATGTCTTCCTCTTTCATTTATATTTGGTGGTATCCTGAACACAAGTCTAGTCTAGTGAAAAACTTGTCTCTGTGAAGTTCATCCAAGAGATTATCAAGAACTAAGATAGGGAAATTGTCTTTGATGGCTATTTTATTGAGGGCCCAAAAATTAGGACACATGTGACAATTACCTCCCTTCTTTAGTACCATGATCAATGGTGATGAGTAGGGACTAGTATTGGGATGTATGAATCCAACCTCCAATACTTCATGGATGATATTTTCAATATCAATGTTATACGGAAATAGGTGCTTATAATGATCGACATTTGGTGGTAGACTACCAAAAATTAGTGGAATACCATGGTCATGCTCCCCTCATGAAGTTGGTAACCCCTAGGGTTTTTCAAATACATGTTGATGTTTGGAGAGGATTGAATGAAAATCAAGGTGAATCTCGTATTGGGGTTTTCCACTACTTGTATGGTAGTGAACTACGAAATTATGCCTAAGTGGCCTTTCTTCAATAATTTCTCCATCCAATGAGAGGTGATAATTTCAAGGGAACTGGATGTAATCCATTCAATGGTATGTTTCCACCCTTCCTTATTGAATATCAGGTATAAATCCTTGAAATCCATGGAAATGGATCCCAAAGTGTGTATCCATTCCACCCCAACAACTACATCGCAACCACAAATGTCAATAGTGAACATGTGGGTTTTGAGATTATACTCACCTATTTGGAGCTTCACATTTTCACATCGGCCACCAGATTTCATCATGAATCCATTGGAAATCATAATTTCAAAATTAGGTATAGGACGAACATAACAATGGGTTTCTTCAGCCAATCTCCCATGAATAAAATTGTGGGTGTTGCCAGTGTCAATTAATACAATCACTTAGCAATTATTTATATAACCAATCAACTTCAATGTTTGGGTGCCATGAAACCAGATAAGGCAAGAAGATAAATTTGAGGTTCCTCTCAAGGAGCTTGCAAAGTAGTTTCCTCTTTTGTTGGAGGTGTGGTGTCATCCAACTCGAGTTTAGGAGAGTCTTCAATTGATGTGTCTTCTAAGTGGTCGTGTGGGGAGACATTCGTTTGAAATAATTTATGTTGTTTATATTTTTTCCCTTTAAAATATCACTCATCACAATTATAGAAAACAAAGAGGCATTTTCGTTCTTCCTTCTATGTCGGAGATAACTTGTGGATTTGGACTAGTAGTGAGTTAAAGGAGATCGAGGTAGTCGTCATAGGGGGATATGGTGATTTTTGAATAAAGGTGTCTTGGTTTGTGCATTGATGACCATCTCAACTTATTTACCTTTGTCACAAGCTTCCAACCATGTTTTTGGGTGTTGCATCATGACATGTGCTCGAATTTCTTCCTTGAGACCTTTGTGCAAATTGCTAATTGATCAAAGGTAGTAATATAGTCCATAATTGTGTCATTTGGCGTAATTTTGTTAGACATCCCAAAAGATGAGTGTCACATTCAAAACAAACATAAGTGACTTGGACAAAATGGGTCCTAGCAATGTAGCCTTTATAAGCCTTGTTATACAATTTCCACCACTATCAACATTTAACATCCAAATATAAGACCCCCACTTTTATTTTTTGTAGGTCATAAATAATTCCATGGAGAGAGAAATAGTGTTCCATTTGAGTAACCCACCTCGAGGAACTAGACCCATCAAATTTGTTAATATCAACCTTTGGAAAATTGTGCCATGAATTGTGATCGTAAATGTGTGGGTGGGGGTTATCTAGAACGACATGTGTGTGGCATTCACTTCATGGGATGGGGATTCCTCCTTGGTTGGATTAATATTTGGATATGTTATATCGACATTCAAGTGGGCACCTAACAATCTCAATATTCAAGCGAGTACCTTAGTGTGAGTCATACATATTAATAATTCATAGTTGGTTTTCAAGGAATTAGCATGACTTGGGTTTTTATAGAGTAACAATTAGCTAGAATTTAATTATATTTTATATAGAAAAGAAGGAATGAAATATCATTGCATATTTTAGTATATTAACAATTTTGACGGTGTTCTAATTTGTGTCATCCTTCATTTTCAAATTCAAGTTGCATAGGAGTTAGTGCCTTTATGTAGTTTATTAAAGTATTCGGGTGGTGTTGATTACACCATAAAGAGCCCACCTAGGTTATATTACATAAGTGACATGGTGAGATCATAATGAGTATATTGTTGTAACATATTTCAGCCTCGTTGTTGATCTAGCATTATTCCATAAAGAATCTAGGGTTTAAATTGGGTACCATCCTCAAAATGAGGGGAGAAGTGCTAGGGGGTTTTCCCCAAGATCACATTACTTGAAAAAAGAAAAAGGTAAAAAAGGAGTTTGTTTTTATTATGGTAATTCTAGTCATTTTATTAATGACTGTGGTAAATATGGTCATTTAATTAATAATTTTGTTAATGATTGTAATTTTCTCATGAAGGAATTGTTAAACAAGAGAAAATTAAATTGTTTCTTTTAGATATGAATTTATTTGCTCCAGTAATAGAGAGCTCAAATATTCGGTTTATTGATTCTAGTGATTCTTCACATATGACTTACAATAGAACTGTGTTTAAAACATTTGATGAAGAATCTAGTGGAAGGAAAGCTTATTTGGGACTTATAAGTATCATGAGTGCCAAGGTGATGGTGATGTGTTTGTTAGAATACCTAATGGTATGATAAAATAGATTCAAAATGTCATGTATGTTCTAGGACTCAAGAAAATTTTGATTTCAATTTTTTAGCCATTGCAAATCAAGGCTTTAAAGTTGAGTTTGTAAAGAAGGTGTTTAGTCAAAGATATGAAAGATAACTATAAGGTTATCACTTAAGGTGTGAGAAGGAGGATTATAGAAGCTTCACTCTTTTGGTGGAAGTCATTTAAAGCATAGTTGGCAAAAAGTATCTCAATAGAACAATTATGGCATTTGAGTGACGGACATTTGAACTTTAGAGATCTCAAGATGTTGCAAAGAAATAACACGGTAAAAGGTTTTCCTCTATTAAAGAATGAGCTCATTTCATGTGAAGGATGTTCTTTAGGAAAACAACATAGAACCGAGTTTTCAAAAAGAAGTGAAAGAAAGGAAAATGAAGTGCTTGAATTTGTGCACAATGATGTATGTGGACCTATGCAAATTATGTTGGACAACTAAGGAGGGGGGGGGGCGTGAATCAGTTGTCACCGTGCTTAAACAATTATGCTTCTTTTGAACTCTTTGCAAAAACACTGAATGATGATCACATTAATGCAGGGAAATAAACAATGGCACATTCAGCATCAGTCACACATATATGAGAAACACAGAGACAAATATTTCTCGAGGAAACCCATACAGTGTAAAAACCTCTTTTTCTTTATATTATAAGTAATAGTTACATTCTTTACATTATCATACATATGAGAACCAACTCATAATGAGGCTACAACCTCAGTTTTGCAAGCTGTTACTTGCTGAGAGCACCAACTCTCTGTTTTCTCTAGCACCCACTAGAAGGAAGCACCAACTCCCTGGTTTCTCTAGCACCAACTAGAAGGAAGCACCAACTCCTTGAGTGTTTCCAGCACCAACTAGATGGAAGCACCAACTTCCAATCATACAGGAACCAACCTGTATAACAGAGAACAAGAGTTCTCCCTTGCACCACCCTTCCACCCTGGTTTCTCTGGCTGTAACCAGATGGAAGCTACAACTCTATGTGTTCAAGCACCCACTTGAACCTATGAGGACAACAATCCTCCCTAGCACCTCCCTTCCACCCTGAAATAAAAATCTTTACTACTGAAACTTATTACAGTGATATGATGTTCAACAATGGCTTACCAGACTCATCATTGTTCTGTTGCATTTCGTTGCTCTGTCTGCCTCATTTCCTTTCTGCACACATGACTTGCGCTATCTGTTCTTCTGCTTTTTATGCTCTGTGTGCCATCTCCATTCACTGCACAGTTCCTCTTCTGTTCAATTCAGCTGTTGCACTCTCCTCCTTCTTCACACATGAATCACCTTTAATAACAGCAACCACATAATCTCCAATAGCAATTCCCCCCTTCTCTTCTCTGTACCATGTATATATAGCTTCTGTGCATCTTGTGCATGCAATATTCGCCATTCTTCTGCATTCTCATACCACGCCAATCTCCTCCACATCTCAAGTGCTCTACGTGATCATCATCGAGACTCTTCAACTCCTCTGGCAGTTTAACCCCTGTGTCTATCATCACTAGGTGTTAAGCCGAGATTCCTTTTTCTCTCTGGCAGTTGAGACTCTTCGTCTTCTCTATTACAGTCGAGCTCATCGTTTATGTTTTAGTTACGAGTTCAAACCCTCATCCAGCTGTCAATTTCCTCCACGAATCGTCTTCATTCCACTGGCATATTCCATGTGACTCTTCATCTCCTCTGGAAAGCACACCGAAGTCTCTTCGCATCCTCTGGTAGAAACCATCAATGGTTTTTAGCAATTTCACTGTGTCATGCAACAGTAGCCCTCCGATCTTGTTCAAATTCACCTGCACTGTTGGATTAAATCCATGGGATCTTTCATTCATTTCGGCATTTCGGCATTCGACAATTCTGTGTTGAGTGTCTCGACACTTCATTTCGCGATCTCCGAAGTTCCGATACGGAACTTTTCTGCACTAGCTCCTTCCCCAATATGACTATGGTCATAACCAAGCGCCTATGCAAAAAGTTATTTTCGCAAATTCGTGTTTCGTGAATCCTGAGATGAGGCATCTCAACTTTCCAAGTCGCGATCCCCGATACCCTGAAATGGTGTGGGATCAACGGTCTTGATTAGAGCTTCATTCAACGGCTGCGATTGAATCACAATTTCGCATATCGCGAAATCGGCATTCTTGTTGCATTATTTACTTGCCTCTCCATGTTGCGATCCCCGAAACTCCGACACGGACTGGAATCAAT
This sequence comes from Picea engelmannii, assembly GCA_009831015.1. Taxonomy (NCBI): domain Eukaryota; kingdom Viridiplantae; phylum Streptophyta; class Pinopsida; order Pinales; family Pinaceae; genus Picea; species Picea engelmannii. Next base: position 1,426 of record ML817168.1, on the reverse strand, counting down.
GGTCCAGATCAAAGCTTGATCTGACAACTCAGATTACATTGCGATTCCGCATATCGCGATATCGGGATTCCTGATGTTAATAATCTTTGACATGTTCAACTCGTGATCCTCGAAGCTCCAACATGGACTGGAATCAACGGTCCAGATTCAACCTCGATTTGACGGCTTGAATTAAGTCACGATTTCGCATATCGCGATTACGTCCGCTTCTCCTTGTTATACTTTAAAAGGTGTGCAGGTTCTCCTTGATCCAACGATGGTCGGGTCCTGCGCTTGGATCTAACGTCTGAGATCTATCCTCCTGTTTAGCGTTCTTCTTGTCTATATTCTGATCTGACGGCCCTCGTTCTTTCGAGAATTTTGAATGAGATCCAACGATCAGAAATGCTTCTCGGGCCTTCGATTATTTTATCAATGTTGCGTTGCCTTCGATCATTCGATCTTCCTGGACTTATCTTCTATTTGCATGTTGATCATTGCTGCTGTACTCAAGCCATCATCACTGTTGTACTTGCCAGCATTGCCTTTGATCATTCGATCTTCTTGGACTTATCTTCTATTTTCCTGTTGATCATCGTTGTTGTACTCAATCCATCATCACATTGTACTTGTCAGCGTTGCCTTCGATCATTCGATCTTCCTGGACTTATCTTATATTTGCCTGTTGATCATTGTTGTTGTACTCAAACCATCATCACTGTTGTACTTACCATCAATGACAAGCATATGCTTCATGTTAAACATTTTCCAACAATCTCCCCCTTTGGCATTGATGGCAACTAAGGCACCCAAATTCTTTTCTCCCCCTTTGACATCAATGTCAAAGAAGAGGCATGCTCCCCCTGAGCTATTGTAGTAATTTTAGGAGGCATTAGATATTCAAACAATACAAATCTCCCCCTAACAAGATGGACTCTTTTAGGTGTGAAATGAAATGACACCCAACTTCTGTCTGAGAAATTCAAACGATGTCTTGGTTAGGGGCTTAGTAAAGATGTCTGCAATTTGTTCTGTAGTGGGAATGTAATGGACCTGAACAATCTGATTGGTGACCTGTTATCTCAGAAAATGATATTTTATGGGAATATGTTTTGTCTTGGAGTGGAAGACAGGATTTTTGGACACACTGATGGGACTAGTGTTATCACAATGAATTGGGATTGGTGCAGTGTATTTTACCTCTAAGTATGCAAGTGTCTGAATCATCCATAATACCTTAGTGCAACAGGTAGCAGCAACAATGTACTCTGCCTCTGTGGTTGATAAAGAAATGGAACCTTGCTTTTTACTAAGCCATGCTACTAAGGAGTCACCCAAGAAGAATGTTCCTCCACTGGTGCTTTTTCTCTCATCAACACAGTTTGCCCAATCTGCATCTGAATAAGCAGTCAACTGAAGACTTTGATTTATGGGATACCACAGACCA
>ML817167.1:64593-102677 GCA_009831015.1 Picea engelmannii | reverse complement strand
TTTTTCTTCTGAGCTGGCAGTTGTTTTAAGGTAGTGTGGAACGCAGGTATGGATTGTGAGTTCAACACACTCTTGGGTGCGGCTGACGAGGAGCCTTGGGATCAATCGAGCTTCCTCTCATCGGTGGATGATATTTGTAGACGTAATGGCAGCAGGTGCACACTAAATGCGGAATTGAATGATCCTTTAACACCCAGCTTGGTGGAGTTACCTTCTCCCACAACCACCGGTTCTAATCATTTCCATTTGTCTATCGTAGTGTCGGGTCTTTCCCACTGCAAGGAAGCTTCATGTCTTCCCGGTGTGGTATATGAGGTTTTAACAGTTGGAGGAATTGACAAGGCGAAAGGAATTCAGGGTAAAAGTTTTAAGGAGGCAGGATTGAAGACTAACCTTAATGCTCAGGCATTGGAGTATAAGGGAGTTGGTTCTTTGGGGAAGTAGGGTTCTCTAAAGCGCTTTGTGCGGTCATGGAAGCCAAAACGAACCAAACATAAAATGTTTCTAGGTTTGGATGTGGGACTCAAAGAGTCGTGTTCGCTTGCTATGTGTTCTCTAGTGGGAAGGTTGGCATACTGTGTTTCATGCAATATGTCCATATCGGAGTGGATGTGAGTTACCTGGGAACCTCTACTGGGTTATTCTCCAGTGTTATTGACCATGTTGAGGGGATGGTTCAACTTTTTTTTCAAAAACCCAGAAGACTCAACCAAGATTTTAGACAGGTTATGGGTTTTTGGGGCCGGTAGTCTCATGCTAAAGAGGTGGTGGATAAAGTTTGACCCGACGATGGAGTATTTTAGCTTCCGTCACCTCTGGGTCCTACTCTCGGGTCTTCCGCTTCAGCTGTGGAATGTCAAAGCTTTGGAGGTGATAGGAAATGTCTTAGGACATTTTATAAAGGTTGATGAGGATGCTTTACAGTCTTCAAACAAAAGGATGGATAAAGTCCTCGTGGAAGAGGATATACATACAGGACTGTTGGAAACATTGGAGATTGAGTGGAGGGGTCTCCTTTTTGTCCATAGATTAGACTATTTGGGTATCCCATTTCGTTGTTCGCATTATAGGCGAACTGGTCATCTTAGGAAGGACTGTCATCAAGTTTTTGGAACTTCAGTCGAGGAGGAATCCTCGAAGGATAATACAACTAATTGTTACTCCCCTAGCATGGACGCATAGGAGCCGAATTTTTTTTCAGGAGCGCGGGATTGGATAGCCTAGTTTCTTCGAACAAAACCTTCGTTGGTAATTTGAGACACTACTGTCCATCTATGTATTTTGCTTTATCTGCGTGGGAAAGAGACCACCTAGATACTTTTTTCCCTTCGGAGTCATGTTCTTCGTCTCCGACTATTAAGAGTGTGGTAAATGAGACTTTTTTAGGAGCGTGGGATTTCGATATCCCAAATTCTCTGAACAACACCTTCATTAGTAAGTTGAGACACTATTGTCCATCTCTGTATTTTAATTTATATGCATGGGAAAGAGACCACCTAGATACTTTTTTCCCTTTGGAGTCATGTTCTTCGTCTACGATTGTTAAGAGTGTGGTAAATGAGACTGTTTTAGAGAACTCAGACTCGCTAGATGCTCGGTGTGAGCCCCCTCATGTCCCTGTTGTTACCCAAGAGATGAATAACAATGTTATTTCCGAGACTTTGTTGGAGGAAGACTTACTCCTTGTACCTGGTTACGGTGAACCTGTCTCTAGCGTTCAATCCTTGGATAGGATGCTAACGGCTATGGTTCCATCCTACATAGAGGCTTATAATCCTATCTCGATTCCGACTTTCTTGGGGAAAGAAGTTGTGGCTATTGGTGGGCCTAGTGACGCTTCTATAGCATCTGCATGTGAAGGAACTTGCATGGTCGCAAGGATTGGGGTTTGAGTTATCTCCGGTAAAAACTAGAAGTGCCCACAAAAAGACAGGGACAGACCTTTCCTTTTTGGCTAACCAACTTTCTTCTAACATTGATCAAGGGATGCTTAGAGGCATGAAATCCCTTGCAAGGGATAAATCATGATCCTCCTCTCTCTCAATATAAGAGGGGTAGGAGGACCCCTAAAGATGGCCTCCATGCGAAGACTTATCACAAAAAAATTACCCAATAATATATTTCTATAGGAGACTCTAGTGGACGAGGAGAAGGCTAGGAAATTCATGTATGCACTCAGGTCGAAGTGGATGTCTTGTGTTGTTAGTTCAATGGGAAAGTCGGGTGGCCTCTTAGTGTCTTGGGATCCTAGTTTTTTGAATTATTGCATGTCCTATGTTGTGGTGGTATTTTCTTGTTAGGGTCCATCTTAGTGGATAAAAGGAAGATTTCTCTTTTGAATGTATATGGCCCTTGTACAGACCATAATAAATTCTGGAAAAAAGTGGAAGACAAGGGACTGTCAGCTCATCTTGACTTGATAATGGTAGGGGACATGAATTTCACGATAAATTCAGCAGAGGTTTGGGGATCAACAACTTTGACTAACCCTTTGGCAGTCTTCTTCAGGGACCTGTTTAAAAAAAAAAAGTTAGTGGATGTGGCACCTGTCGAGTTGGCGCCTACATGGTGTAATGGTAGAACTGGAGAGTTTGGCATTTTTAAAAGACTTGACAAAATCTATGTGGTAGAGGATCTTATTTCGCCAACTATGAGATACAGGACGTGGGTTGAATATCCTTACTTATCCGATCATGCACCTATATTACTTCAATTGGGCATTGGGATGTCGACGGTTGCTCACCCTTTTAATTTTAATCCATCCTGGTTGTGTGAATATACCTTTGCCTCTTTAGTACATGAAGTATGGACTGATGCACAACTACAACAAGTTGAGGGGGCACAAAGGAGATTAGTTGGGAAGCTCACACATTTAAAAAACCGGGTTAAATTATGGTACAAAGAAAAATGGTTACGGGAGAGGATAGAATTGGAAAATACTGAAGTTGAATTGGTTGCACTCTATAAACAGAAGATTCAAGGAATATACACTACAGATTCTGGTCAACGATTGATGTTTTTAGAGTCTGAGCGCAAAACGTTTTGTTGGACGAGGAAGAACGATGGCACCAAAAGAGCAGGGCCATCTGGATAAACAGTAGATATAAAATACAAAATTCTTCCACCGTTTTACAAGCTACAGAAGAAACAAAAAGCACATCTAGGAAATAAAATATGAAGCTAGACTGGTTCACACAGGTCAGGAGGCCCTAAAGGATGAAGCAACATTTTTCTTTAATTCTTTCTATCATGACACATGGCAAAATCATATTAGGGACCAACTAGAAACTGTTAGGTTGTATCCTAGGATAGTTTTGGAGGAAGAAGTAGCAACTCTTGAGAATCCTTGTACCATTGAGGAAATTTTAGAGGTTCTAAAAGGTTTTGCAAAGGAAAAAAGTCCTGGCCCAGATGGGTGGACTGTCAAATTTTTCCTATACTTCTTCGAGTTAGTTGGGAAAGACTTGTTTGATGTTGTGAAGGAGAATAGGAATCGAGGTGAGGTTATATGACCAATCAATTCTACTTTCATTGCCTTGATTTCGAAAGTCAACAATCCTAGCTCCTTCAACAATTCTTGTCCTATTGCTCTATGTAATTTATGCTACAAAATTATTGCAAAAGTAATTGTGAGGAGACTAAGGCCTATCCTCTCTCGCACCTTGTCTGAAGAACAGTTGGGCTTTTTGAAGGGTAGACAGATTTTAGATGCAATAGGGACAACACAAGATTGTATTCATAGTATTAAGGGAAAAAAACTACAAGCAATCATCCTGAAGCTAGATTTAAAAAAGGCCTATGATTGCACAAATTGGGATTTTCTGAGGTTTATGCTTCTCCATTGTGGCTTTGTACTTCTTATGACAAATTGGATTATGGGATGTGTTGCCTCAACAACATATGCCCTCCTGATCAATGGCAAGGCCACTAAGTTCTTTCAAAGTGGTATAGGGTTACGACAGGGATGTCCACTGTCGCCTCTCTTGTTCATACTTTTGATGGAAGGTCTTAGTCTTTCTCTTAAAAAAAGTCAAGCAGAAGGAAATTTGATGGGTATAAAGGTTTCTAGGATTCTAAAAATCCTGTATCTTCTCTTTGTGGATGACGTGCTTATAATGTCTAAAGCTTCGATCCTTGAATGGCAGGAAATCAAAAAAATACTTACTGTCTTTTGTTGTGCGATGGGATTGATGATCAACGTCCAAAAGTCCTCCTTTCTTCAGTACGATGTTCAACAGGGAACTTTAGATGTTTCACTTCAATTTCCTAAATCTTTCAGAAGGTTTTAAATACTTGTTCTTATTTTTAAAGCATGATAGCTAAGAGAGGGAATATTGGCAGTGGCTAATTATGAAGTTTGAGAATCGAATAAGTCACTGGTGCAATCGACTTATTACACCGGGGGGGAGAGATGTGTTGATCAAAGCAGTGCTAGAAAGCCAGCCAGTCTATTGGATGGTTTTGGCTCACATCCCGACATCTGTGCTTAATTGGATCTGTAAGCTGGTTTTTTCCTTTCTCTGGTCAGGCGACAAGCAAAAACAGAGCTACCACTTATGCATATGGGAGACCATTTCGAAACCAAAAGAATTTGGTGGCTGGGGGTTGAGATTTTTTTTTTGTTTATACAGGGTGTTGGTGACTAATACAATGTGACGAGGACTGATGTAGAAAGATATTTGGCATCGGGTGATAAAGGAAAAGTATTTACCCCATATCTCTATGATGACATGGTTGCATTCAACTTCTCCAGTTCCGTCATACGACTCCCGAACTTGGAAAAATATCCTAAATACTTTACCTCTGATCGCGCACTGACTAGCCTGGAAATCGGGTTCAAGAGATTCCATTGTTGTTAGAAAGGATGAAATATTGAGCTTGGGGAATGTTTCCATTTTGTTTGTTGAATTGATTTTCTATCTTAACAATAAAAATGTGTATTATATTTATCAAGCTAGTCGAGTCTCCCCACAGGGCTCGATCTGCTCCAACTGGCTAGACAGTTCAAATTTGGGATTAGACGGTGATCTCACAGCAGAATGGGAAAGGTATAGGAGGATCTTGATTGGATCGGGCATTCAACTAACTAAAAGAGGGGATGAGTTAATATGGACGGGTGTAGATAGCTCTGGTCAAATTTCAGTAAAAAATGTTTACAATGCACTTGCTTCCAAGCTTTGGACAAACAAAATTGGAGGTTGGAGGAAAAAACTATGGAGTTGGGATTGTCCCCAAAAGATTAAGTTTTTCGCCTGGCTAGTGATTGAATATAAAATTCTTTCTTGGAAAAACTTACAAAAAAGAGGATGGGTGGGGTCAGGAATATGTCACCTTTGCAAAGGTAAATGGGAATCTGGAAAACACCTCTTTATTTATTTCCCTTTTACTATATCAGACTGGGAAAGGATCAAATTGGCTCTCAAGTTCTCTACAGGATGGAATGGCCCAACAGTGAAGGAATTCTTTGAAAAATGGGCTCTTCAGAATCACAACTTCCCAACACTGCCAACCTTTATTTGTTGGTTCATTTGGCTTGAACGAAATTTGGCTATCTTTGAGTCAAGGAGTCCCTCCGTTCAGAAGATAGATTATATCTCTTTAGGTGCGGTGAGCAGTCATAGGCCAAAGGAAAAATTCTATCCTACTAGATGCTCAGTCCTAGCATTTCCAAAAGATAAAATCATCGGGTGGTTTTATGGGGCAACTCAGAGGAATGGAGATCTAAGCGGCGCAGGAGGAGTCATAAAAATCAATGATCACACAGTTTATAAGTGGACTCTAAATTGTGGAAGAGGAAAAAATATAAGAGCATAAATTATGGGTGTTTGGGCTTCTCTAACCTTGGCACACAGACTTTCTATTACAAATTTTCATGTTTTAGGGGTCTCAAAAATAGTCATTGAATGGCTTAATAGAAAATGCACTCTACAGGTTGTTACTATAGACTGTTGGAAGGATAGGATAAAAGATCTCATTAAGAATTTTTTGAATATTACCTTTGCTCATGTATAGAGAGAATAAAATCAAGAGGCGGACTACCTATCAAAACAGACCCTCACAATGTGTCCAGGGAACATAGCGTATAATCAGTGGGAAGGAGGCCATGAGGGCCCAAATCTATTTTTAAAGATGTACTAGAAGTTTTTCTAGGGGAGCTTACATGTGTTTGTTAGAAAAACAGGATCGTGGAGCAATAAAATAAAACAAAGAAGATACATAATACAATAGAGACACAGATATGCGTGGTTCACCCAGTGTGGGCTACATCCACCAGAGAAATTGTCAGGTCCTTCCTTTATTATTATCCAGCAAATGAAGGGATACAACCTACAACAAACCCGTTGTAACTTCCTCTTCTTTCTCTCACAGTCTCCTATCTCAGATTACAATATTCACCATGATACACAGCTGCAAATACATTTCCCTCATAAGAGAGGGTTGCCTTCTAGGGAAAAAAAACCTAACATAACTTCTACTGTTAGATTTGCGACCTTATAAAAAACGGTCCATATTTACAATGAAATTACAATATACTTTTACAAGGCAATTTTTCCTTCAGGGGCTTCACCCCCGAACCCCCCAGTCGGGGGGATAGCCCCCCCCCCCACCCGCCCCGCGACCCCGCAGAGGGGGTAACCTCCCTCTACACTCCCCCGTGTGGAAGAGTGTACATACTTATGGGGTGTAAATACTTCATGGGGTATAAACACGGTTGAAAGCAAGGACCTCTGAATCAGGAAGATAATCAGGATCCACAACCAACAATATCCCACTTGGAGACTGATTTCAACAAATCCACCGCTGTTGTATATGCTGGACTCTGAACCTTCTTGGACCTGGAAAATTTCTCATCTTCATCTTCATTATTGAAGACCAACTGAAACTGAGCAGGAACTTAGTTTCTCCCTGGTTACTCCCTTTGTTAACATGTCTGCAAGATTCTGGCTAGTGTGTATCTTTTCCAACTTCAAATGTCCATCTTCCAAGGCAGATTGTATGAAGTGGTACCTCAATTGTATATGCTTAGTCTTCGAATGGAAGGCTGAGTTCTTTGCAAGATGAATGGCACTCTCATTGTCACAGTACAACCTGCTATTCTCTTGCTTCTTTCCCAATTCTTCCATAAACCTCTGTAACCAAATCATCTCTTTACTAGCCTCTGTAGCAACAACATACTATGTCTCTGTTGTTAAAAGTGCAACAACCTTTTGTAGTTTCCAAATCCAACTTATTGTTGTTCCACCTATAGTAAAAACATACCATGTAGTGCTCCTCCTGTTGTCTTTATCACCTTCCATATCTGAATCAACATATCCCTGTAGGAAAGTGTTTGAACCTCCAAAACATAATGCATGAGTAGCAATACCTCTCAAATATATGAGAATCCACTTTACTGCCTCCCAATGTTCTTTACCTGGATTGTTCATATACCTGCTCACAACTCCCACTGCATGTGCAATATCTAGTCTTGTGAAAACCATTGCATACATCAAGCTGCCAACTGTTGATGAATAAGGGATCTTGGACATATATTCTATCTCCTCCTGTGTCTTGGGACACATTTCTTTATTTAATTTGAAATGGATGGCTAAAGGCGTACTAACTGGTTTTGCATTCTGCATTCTAAACCTCTCCAACACCTTCTCTATGTACTCACCCTGAGACAATGTCAATTTGCAATTTTTCCTATCTCTGGTTATTCTCATACCAAGGATTTTCTTTGCAGCACCCAAATCCTTCATCGCAAATGAATTAGCTAATTTTTTCTTGAGCACATTTATATCCTACATATTATACCCTGCAACAAGCATGTCATCTACATACAATAGCAAGATAATATAGCTTCCATTTTCTAGCTTTTTGAAATAAACACAATGATCAGAATGACATATACTATAACCCTGTTCTATCATAAACCTGTAAAACTTCAAATACCATTTCCTTGGAGCTTGATTTAGGCCATACAAGCTCTTCTTCAACCTGCATACCAAATTCTCCTTCCCTTTGACCTCATACCCTAGTGGCTGCTGCATATAAATATCTTCCTCCAAATCCCCATGGATAAAAGTTGTTTTAACATCTAATTGTTTAAGATGCAAATCTTCTACTGCCACAAGACTTAAAATAGTTCTAATTGAAGTCATTTTAACAACAGGAGAAAATATTTCATGAAAATCTATACCTTTCTTTTGTGCAAACCCATTTACAACAAGTCTAGCCTTGTACCGCTTTTCTCCTCCATCTTCTTCCTTCAACTTGTAAACCCATTTATTTTGCAATGTTCTTTTTCATGCAGGCAACTGAAGCAAGTCCCAAGTATGGTTATTTACCAAGAAATCCACTTCCTCTTTCACGCCTTGCTCCCACTTCTTTTTGGTGTCTACCTGCATTACCTCTTCATAACATTCTGGTTCACCAGAATCAATCAACAATAAATAATACAATGAAGGAGAGTATCGTTCAGGGGGTATACTTAACCTGGTAGATTTTCTAACAACACTTGCAGGAGTTTGAGGTACCTGTTGCTCCTGTTGTTCTACATTTTTATTTTATGGTTCCTTTGGAATTTCTTTTCCACTGATCTCATCAAGAACTATGTATTCTGGTTTTTCTTTTTCCTGTTTCTTTCCCTGCAACTGATATTTGTACATGACCTTCTCATTGAATATGACATCTCTACTCCTAATGATTTTGTTATGTTCATAATCCCATAAGCGATAACCAAAATCATTAACACCGTATCCAATAAAGGTACACTTCTTGGATTTTTCCTCAAGCTTTGTTCTATTTTCTTTATCAATATGGACAAATTCTTCACAACTGAAAGTTTTCAAAAAAAAAATAGTTTACCTTTTTTCCTGTCCATTCCTCCTTTGGAATTATACCATCCAAAGAGCTTGAAGGTCCTTTGTTTATTAAGTAAACAACAATATCTACAACATATACCCAAAACTATAAGGGAAAACCATCATGCAATCTCATACTCCTTGCACGCTCCATGATTGTCATGTTCATCCTTTATGACACACCATTTTCTTGTGGTGTTCTTGGAACTGTCTTCTCTCTACGAATCCCATGGTATGAACAATAATCATCAAAATTCTTTCTACAATATTCACCTCCATTATCTGATCTGAGACACTTCAACTTTTTTTTCTGTCTAATTCTCAACCAAAGTTTTCCATTTCTTAAAAGTATCAAAAACATCATATTTTTGTCGAATGCAATAAACCCAAGTTTTTCTAGTTGCATCATCAATAAAAGTAACATAGTAACGAGAGCCACCAAGAGATGATACCTGAGTTAGTCCCCATACATATGTATGCACAATCTCTAACCTTTCACTCTTCTTTTCTTTTCTGACCCCAAGAAATCTGAGTCTCTTTTGTTTTCCATAAACACAATGCTCACAGAAATCCAAATCAATTTGTTTAAGGTCTGGCAACAAATTTCTTTTTTGAAGTATCTGCATCCTCTTCTCACTCATGTGTCCAAGCCTATGATGCCACAGTGTTGTATCCACTCCTGTAGAAGCTAAAGAGATAGAAGAGTCAGTACTACCAGTACATAAATACAATGTACCTACCTTCTCTCCTTTTGCTATCACCAATGATCCTTTGATGACCTTCCACATCTTATCTGCAAATATGGATATACAACCTTCACTTGCCAACTGTCCTATTGAAATTAGATTTTTCCTTAGATCTGGAACATGTCTTACCTCTTTCAACAACCATTGGTTTCCATTGCTTTGCTTTATTTTTACCCTTCCCATTCCAACAATTTTGCATGGTGCATCATCACCCAAATGAACCTGTCCAAAACCATCTTGAACATAATCTAGAAAAATTTTCCTATGGGGTGTGGCATGAAATGAAGCCCCTGAATCTACCACCCAAGACTCAGAAATATTATCTATAGAAAGAATCAAAGCATCTTGTAACACATCACCTGTTACATTTGCTTCTTGATTTTTCTCCTGTTGTCCATCTCTTTGTTTCCTTGGAGCTTTGTAGTCTTTCTTCAGATGTCCTTTCTTCCCACAATTCCAACACTCTATCTTTCCAATTCTGGATTTGGATCTTCCCTTCCTAGAATTCTTGCGGTTCCCTGAGCCCTTTCCTCTATCCTTTTGTCTTCCCCTGTTCTCCATGTTCAACGCATTACCTGATGTCTCACCTGTTCTTTTCCGTCACATTTCCTCACTAAGGATAACACCAAGAACATCATCAAATTTTAAAGTATTTGAACCAGAGACATAGTTAATTACAGCCATGACCAAGTCGTTCCAGCTTTCTGGCAATGAGCACAAGATTAGAAGAGCCATGACCTCATCATCAAAGTCCACTTTTACATAACTTGGTTGATTAGTAATCGTATTAAATTCATTTAAATGATCTGCAACAGACCCACCTTCTGACATCTTCATATTAAATAATCTCTTCATTATAAATACCTTACTGGAAGCCGAGGGTTTTTGATACAATTTAGCCAATGCGTCCATCAAACCCTTCGTTTTCTTTTCTTTTGAAATATTGAAAGCCACCGACATTGCCAGACTCAGTCGTATCGTTCCTAGATCCTTTCTGTCAATAATTTCCCATTCTTCATCCTTCATATCTGTCGACTTCTTTGCTATTCTACCCAATGGTAGGAATAGATCCTTCTGATATAAATAATCTTCCATCTGCATCTTCCATAACTGGTAGTTTTGGCCGTTAAATTTTTCGACCCTAAACTTTCCATCTTCCGACATTGCTCCCACTCGAACCAGGAACCCTCTTTTCTTGCGAGTTACCTTTCCCTCTGATACCAATTGTTAGAAAAACAGGATCACAGAGCAATAAAATAAAACAAATGCGGAAATAAAACAGAGAAGATACACAATACAATAGAGACATAGATATACGTGGTTCACCCAGTGTGAGCAACGTCCACCAGAGAAATTGTCAGGTCCTTCCTTTATTATTATCCAACAAATGAAGGGATACAACCTACAACAAACCCGATGTAACTTCCTCTTCTTTCTCTCACAGTCTCCTATCTCAGAATACAATATTCACCATGATACACAGCTGCAAATACATTTCCCTCATAAGAGAGGGTTGCCTTCTAGGGAAAAAAACCCTAACATAACTTCTACCATTAGATATGCGACCTTATAACGAACAGTCCATATTTACAATGAAATTACAATATACTTTTACAAGGCAATTTTTCCTTCGAGGGCTTCGCCCCCGGACCCTGTAGAGGGGGTAACCCCCCTCTGCACTCCCCCGCGTGGAAGAGTGTACATACTTCTTGGGTGTAAATACTTCATGGGGTATAAACACGGCTGAAAGCAAGGACCTCTGAATCAGGAAGATAATCAGGCTCCACAACCAATAGTGTTGTTTTTTTGCAAAGATGAGTGTTTGTTTTTAGCCTTTATATATGTATGAAAGACATAAACTTTTTAAAAAAGTATCATTTTTGGTCCGAAAAGATAGGTGTCAGTATTGTAAGGGAACATAAAATTTCCATATAGTTATGTTAGTGGATCGGACTATGAAACTCAAGGAGCCCTTGATGTAATGTTTTTTCATGTGAACAGATTATATTAATATAAATATAATGTGCAGTTTTCAGTGCAAAAAAAAATAAAAATTGATTTGTGACATCTTTGTTAAGTTTTTTTTTATGATGGGGTTGATCAATATGATATGTTAAACACATTTCCCCACACATGCATAAGGCCTTTAGTATCTATGTTTAGTAGAATTTGAACTCGAGTTGTTTACATACCAGTGCTTAGTCCCAAGTTCTAAGTCACAACCCAATGTATATGTAGTAGTGTTCATATTCAATGCATCATTACACACATGTCTAAGCACAATGATATATACCAACACAAAAATGTTGGTGGATCACCCCCACTTGAGTTATATAATGCACCTCACTTCTCTAAATGTAATAATATTATCATAATGGAAGAGTGCATACATGAAGTTGTGTCACTTTGTTTAGGTCTCTCAATTTCAAGGTAACACATACTCATTACTAGAAAATGGAAATGTGTGTGTGTTATCTAGAACTAGGGTTGGTAGAGTTGAGATTAGTGCCCAAGTTTCCATGCAACTAATAGTGTGGGCATTTTGGTAACATGTAAGCATTATGTTTTGTCTAAAAAATAGAAATGACCACAACTAGTATCCTACCTTCATTATCTCTAACAATGGAGCATAAAACACACACATATTTGGTAACCCCCTCCCCNACCCCCCCCCCCCCCCCCCCACCAATATCTTTGACAAGCACAATCATCACCTTCAACAAGCACCATTTAATGAGCACACATTGACGAGGAAAAGCATGTACACAACATTTTTTGTGGGCAACGTTATTGAGGTAGGAGATTTTTTTCTTACTCTTACATTAATTAATTATTTTTTGTACACATAATTAATAAAACATTGAAAACATATGTCTTTGCATTGAAAACAAATGTGCCCCCCCACCCTTTGACAAGAATAATCACCCACTTCAACAAGCACCATTCAATGAACACGTATCAATGAGGAAAAATAGACACAACATTTTGTTATATTATAAGGCTTACTTATGTTTTAAGGCCAACTTATAGGTCTATACTACAATTGTGATGAGGAATATTTTCCTCGGCACAAATGTAAGGAGTAAAAAACTCTTTATGGCCATTTTAGAGGATGAAGATAACTTTACACCTCATGAAACTCTTCCTCCACTAGTTGAAGATGGTCCTTAATCTTATCATCCATATGTGGAACCCAAAATATCCCTTCATGCCTTGACTATTATTTTGGCTCCCCAAACCCTCAAATTGATTGGCTACATAACACATTGTAAAGTCATTATTTTAATTGATAGAAGTATCACCCATACATTTATTCATTGTCGGGTATCCCAATACACCCACTACCATATCCATGCTATGAACAACTTCCTAATCACTATTTCAAGTGGAGGTTCCATGAAATGTGGGGGTCATTGTGAAAATATGCATCTTCAAATGGTTGAGTGTTCCTTCAAAGCCCACATGTTTACTATTGAAATGGGTGGTTGTGACATTGTTTGGGGTGTTGAATGGTTAAGAAAATTTGGCCCCATTACTGTATATTTTTGGGAGATGTACATGAGTTTTTGGTGGGAGGGACATCACTACACTTTCCAAGGAATGATAGCTAATTCTCCAGAGATCATTATCTCACACCGTATGGAAAAATTTCTTTAAAAAGGGAATTCAAACTTTGTTTCTTAATTCCATTCCATTCAAGTCTTTGAGACACCTTCTCAACCCATTCATCCCAACCTACAGTCAGTCTTGGCCAAACATCAATCAGTATTTGAAACACCCCAAGGCCTCCCACGCTCCTATGTTGTGCATTATCATTCTACTCCACTCATACCAAGTAGCCTCCCACCCAATGTAAGCCCTTATTGCCACCCATTTTCCCAAAAAAATGAAATTGAAAAGATAGTTCAAGAGTTTCTAGACACTAGTGTCATCCACCCTAGTACTAGTCCTTATTCATCACTAGTTGTCATGGTACTAAAAAAACAAGGCACTTGGCGCATGTGTCTTGAATTTATAGCTCTCAACAAAATAATTGTCAAGGATAATTTCCCCAATCCATTCATTAATGATCTCTTGGATGAGCTCAAAGGTGCTTAATTCTTCACCAAACATTATCTTCGTTTCGATTCTTCACCAAACTTGATCTTCGTTTCGACTGTCACCAAATTTGCATGAAGGATGTTAATATTCCCAAAACCACTTTTATATCTCATGAAGGACATTATGAGTTCTTGGTGATGCCTTTTGGCCTTTGTAATGCATTTTCCACCTTTTAGAGTCTCATGAACCACATCTTTCAACCCTTTCTATGTAATTTTGTCCTTGTCTTTTTTTATGACATCCCGATCTATAGTAAAACTTGGCATGCCCATGTCACCCATGTGGAATAGGTCTTACAAGTACTTTCTAATAATCAAATTTTCTTCAAGAGGACCAAATGTGTCTTTGGTGTCTCTGAAGTAGAATATTTGGCTCACATTGTTAGTAATGATGGTGTACAAGTGGATCTAAACAAAATTGAAGCAATAAAGGATTGCCCATGTCCTAATACTCTCAAAACTTTACAAGGTTTTCTTGGTCTCACCATTTACTATAGAAAGTTCATCAAGAAATATGGAAAGATTTCTACCCCCCTCACCACCTTACTAAAAAAAAAATTATTTCAGTAGGAATGAAGCCACATGTCATGCTTTCTAAGATTTGAAGAATGTTATGTGTACAAACCTAGTACTCGCTCTTCCATACTTCACTAAGAATTTTGTTTTGGCATGTGATGCCTTAGGTAAAGGCATCATAGAAGTTCTCATGTAAGAGGGAAGATGATTGATCTTTACTAGCAAACAACTTTGTGAGAGGCACCTGGGAAAATCCACCTACGAAAAATAATTTATGGATATATTACATACTATGGATATCTAGCATCCCTAGTTGCTTGAGAAATATTTCTAGATTAAAAATGAGCATTGCAACCTGAAATACTTCTTGGAGAAAAGGATTTCATCCCCAAAGAAATAAAAATGTGTCACAAAATTTTTGGGATATGATTATGAGATCATTTATAAGAAGGGAAAGGATAATGTGGTAGAAGATGCTCTCTTTTGAAAGTATGAAGAGGAAGGGTCTCTCTTTTCACTCTCCTCCATCATAGTAGATTGGTTGAATGAGATTTGCAAGGAATGGTTCACATATCCAAATATTGCCCATCTAATCCAACAACTTAAAATGGCACCCCATGCATCTCAGAGCTACACTTGGCACAATGAAGAGCTTAATTATAAGGGGAATTTGTGTTTAAGAAAATACTCCACCTTTAAATCAATAGTATTATGTGAACTCCATGCATATTTAATGGTAGGTCATTCATGCTTTCATAAAACCTATGAACAAATCAAACATTCATATTTTTGGGAAGGCATGAAGAAGGACATCAAAACTTTTGTGGAAGAATGTGACATTGACAAATAATGAAAACTCAAGGTAAACTACAACATTTACCTATCATCCAGTTGTTTGGACTAACATTTCTATGGACTTCATTTTGGGGCTACCCAATTCTAGAAATAAATTCACCATCATGGTTGTGGTTGATTGTCTTTGCAAATATGCTCATTTTTGTGATCTGAAACACTTGTTTAAAGCTTCCATAGTATATCAAGTCTTAATGGATAATATAATTCAACTCCATGGTATGCCACAATCTATTGTAATGGACTATGATCCCACTTTCACTAGCAATTTTTGGCAATAAATGTTTAGGTTCCAAGGAACTCAATTGCATCTTCACACCACTTATCAAACCAAGACTAGTGGTCATACAAAAGTTGTCAACAATTGTTTGGAATCATATTTGAGGTTTTTTACTTTATAATGACAATCCCAATGGGTTCAATGGTTATCTCTAGTAGAATGGTGGTACAACAAAACTTATCATGGTGCCACTCAAATGACCTCTTTTTAGAAATTCTATGTCCAAGAGACCCAATCAATGTTATCCTACTTACTAGGAGTCTCTAAGATAAAGAAGGTAAGCAAAACACTCACAGCTTGGGATAACAATCTACACACTTCAAATATAATCTAGTAATGGGTCATAATAGTATGAAGCAACAAGCTCGTTAACATATCTCTAAACACCATTTTGAGGAAGGGGATCGAGTTTCCCTTTGTTTGTGGCCTTATAAGCAGACCTACCTCAAAGAAAACCACCACCATAAGATTTCTTCAAATTTTTATAGCCTTTATAAGGTCCTCAAATGTATCGGTCTAGTGGCTTACAAATTAAAACTTCTGGACCACTCTAAAATCCATCCATTCTTTCATGTCTCATGCTTGAAGAAAGTGGTTGGATCTAATTACTGTGTTTAAACTAGCCTTCTAGAATTGGATGAGAAAGTTCCATTTGGTTGTAGTGTGAGGTCATCCTTGAAAAAATAGAGCATTGTCTCAACCAATGCATATCCAAGAGGTATTTATACAATATAAGGATACTCAACTCAAGGATGCCACATGTGAACTAATAGAGATCCTTCAACAATTCCCTCATCTCCATCCTTGAGGACAATGCTACTTTTTAAGGGGAAGGGCATGTTAGTGTCCTAACCTCCCTAACCTCCCAAGTAGATATATAGGTTTCGATGTATGGAGGCCATCTCTAGTAACTAAGGCCCATGTATTCATGTGAAAGCTATAAATGTAAGAAGGTTCACTAGAAGGTTCCTCCTACTAAAAATTTCCTTCTCTAGAATGTTCCTAAGAGGTAGATACTACTCTATAATGAAGTAGAAACAATGCAATGAGATTTATTGTGAAGTTATTTGTAATCAAATATTTTCTTAATTGGAGGTTTCCCCCTAAAAGAGGCAAGTGAACATTGCTTCCATTAATAAAGGTATAACATTTTGTGTTATTCTGGTTCTCTGTTTGGCCATTGTGCTTGCAATCATCTATCTTTTATGCATTAAATTTGGGTGGAATCTATTATTTATGCTTTGATTCTTTCAATTTACTAATAAAGAACACCACATAGCATCAATTGAATATTGAGCAGCTTGTTATCCAGGAGATTAGTGTTCAAGTTCCTTTGATTTCTTAGGTACTAATTGCAACTCCCTCTCTCAAGGAACAAG
Organism: Picea engelmannii; assembly: GCA_009831015.1. Lineage (NCBI taxonomy): Eukaryota > Viridiplantae > Streptophyta > Pinopsida > Pinales > Pinaceae > Picea > Picea engelmannii. Next base: position 85,958 of record ML817167.1, on the reverse strand, counting down.
TAAATGTAGATTAGTGGAAATGCATTATTTTCAATTTTTTTTTTATATTTCTAACTTATTTAACTTGTGTGTATTGAAACCATGTTATTGTAGAGATTCTTATGCATTTATAACAGGAGTACATGTTAATGACTCCAATGACTAGGTGAAAATCCCAATATTTGTATGCAAAACATATTTTCTCGATGAGAAATTTAGCGTGATTAAATTTAGTTGTTGTTTTTAACTCTTGATAATATAATATGTACATGAAATCCTTATCTTATATCTTAGGAGTCTTCATGTGTATCATTAATTTTCTCTATTGCTAAAAAGAATTAATTGACTATGAATCAACTTGTGATCAAGGAGGATTTCCTGGAAATTCCATTTATTCCAAAGTTACCTACAATGCCTTCCCCTGAGGAACATGTCATTATAGTGCTGACACATCTTTTTCAATTTTTGATATGTATTTAACTTGGTTAACTTGTGTGTGTTTGTAGCTTCTTATGGGAGTGATTTTTTTGTGCATTATGACATGCCATGGTATGCATTAGACCCAAATAAAGGTTCCACACAAGTCCAAACCACACAAGAAATTTGTAGGATGGGGAAAATAACACACACACACACACACACACACATATATAAAATAAATTTTCCTTGGGACTTATCAAGTTCTCACAACCTATTTATGTACAACTCATTGTCTCTATAGATCAAACAGACTTGATGCTTTCTTTCTACTCGACTTATTCTCACAATATTCCAACTTACCAGTTCTACAAACACTTTACCTCCCTTATACTCCTTAGACTCTAGCATAAAATTACTCAAGTCCATGTCTATTCTTCAATCGACCAATCACTTATGTCGTTATCGTCATGTACTCATTGTCTATGTGCTCTCTTTTCAATGGAAAATCTTTTAGGAGCCTTATTTCTTTCATCTTAATATACTAATTCCTTCCAAAGCCTTCTTCACGAGTACACATTCTTATTAATTCCTACTATGTTCCAATATAATGTCTTTCTCTCACACTTAGGGATCACTCGATCTCCATATTCTTCCATTAATATATAATGCTCTCCATTGTCCTTCAACATTCCAATGAACTCATTTATCCTATTGTAATGGTCCATCCATCATTCCTTGGTTCACTCCAAATTCACATCTCTACCTCTTTGATTTCCAATGCATGACCTTTCATAATCCCCTATGCACACCACATTTTTCTCTTATGCATATGTTTCTCTCGGTAAATATGTCATCTAACAAAGTTACCAACTTAACGAGAATTCTTCATAGTTCTCATTATTTATAGGTTGTATTCGGTGGTTATTTTTACCCTCGAATCAAAAAGTGGCACTACAGGTAGCACCCTTTTTTTAGAGGTGGTTAAAATTCTAACTTGTTTGAAATTGCGACCTTGACAAAAACCTTAAAACCTTAAAATTGACCATTGAATTGAAAAGTGATGCTACTAGTAGCACCGATATTTTCTTTTTAAATTTAAAATTCGAATTTAATTGAAACCGTAACCTTGAAAATTGCTATGCAAATAAAAAAACACAAAATCAACTCCTAAATCATAACTTCAAAATTTATTATTTATTAGTTTTTTTTTTTAATTTACTTTAGAAAATAAATAAATTGAAAAAAAAACTTTCAAACAATTTTTTTTTAATGAAAAAAAACACCTTGTTGCTTGAGCTTGTTGGAGATCAATCGTGTATATTTTTTTGCGTTTTTTAAAAAAATCTTAGTTTAAAAAAATCGTGGCTTGGAATTTTTATTTTTTTTTGAAAAAAATAAAATAAAACTTAAAAAAAACAATAAAAATATTGAAAGTGATCCCAAAAAAACTAAAAAAAAAACTATAAAAAAAACACTAAAATACATAATTCTAGATTAAAAAAATCTATTTAAAATGAAAAAAACTATTTGAAAAACAATTTAAAATAAAAATGAAGAACGTTTAAAAAATTATGTATTTTAGATTAAAAAAAACTATTTAAAATGAAAAAAACTATTTAAAAAACAATTTAAAATAAAAATAAAGACAGTTTAAAAAATAACTAATTTTTTTTAATGATTTAGTTAAAAAAACATTTAATAACTAAAAAAATAAATTAATGTTAAAAAAAAATTTAAAACTTAAACAAAAAATAAAGTTAAAAAAAAAGAAAAATTAAATAAAAAAAAAGAAAATTAAAAAAAAAAAATAATAATTTAAAAAAACATTTAAAAAAAAAATTAAAATTTGAAAATCCAAAATGAAGTAAAAGGGATGGGCGATTCCTAGAATTTCTCTCCCACTCTCCCCATGCCCATCCCTTCCCCCTCCCTCCACCTTGTGTCCACCCTCTGCCTCCCACACCACCTCCCTCTCTCCTCCCTCCCACTCTCACTTGTCCCCATACCTTCTATGCCCACGAGCCACTAAAAAAGAAACGGGTTGGGTTGTCGACTCTCCTCATGTCCATCCTATCCACCTCCCTCCACCCTACAACTTCCCTTGCCTCCCTACCACTCTCCTCCCTCCTTCGTCCCACTCTCACCCCCCTGCCCCCTTACATCCCCTCTCCACTTGTTGGCCACCCAAAGAGCAATGGGTTGGGTCGTCGACCCTCCTCATGTCCATCCTATCCACCTCCCTCCACCCTACAACTGCCCTTACCTCCCTACCACTCCCCTCCCTCCTTTGTCCCACTCTCACCCCCCTACCCCCTTACATCCCTTCTCCACTCGTTGGCCACCCGGTGAGAGGTGGGTTGGAACTCTTCGCTCACTGGGTGACTTGTGGGTGGAGAGGGGATGGGGGGTTGAGAGTGGGAGGATCCACTTCTCGTTGGGTGGCTCGCGAATGAAGAGAGGATGAGGGGGGTCAAGAGTGGCTCGCGAGCGGAGAGAGGATGAGCGGGCTTGAGAGTGGAGGGAAGAGGGAGGGAGGCAGTGGTAGCGAGGCAAAGGTCGACTGTGGAGTGGAGGAAGGTGAACTAGATGGACGTGGGCAGGGTGAATAGGGGAAGGGTGATTCCAGGAATTGACTTCCCCCGTTATTTCGTTTTGGATTTTGAAATTTTAATTTTAATTTTAATTTTTTTTAAATTATATATATATATATATATATATATATATATATATATATATATATATATATAAATTTAAATTTTTATTGTTTAAATCATTTTTAAAACTATTTTGTTCAGCTTTTAAATGGTTTTTTAACTTTAATTTTTATTTTTTAATAAACCATTTAAAAAAATTAAATGTTTTTTAAATAATGTTTATTTTTTAAATAGATTTTTTTTCAATTTTTTTTTTTTTTTTTTTTTTACATTATATGTTTTATTGTTTTTTAAAATAGTTTTTTCTTTTTAATTTTTTTAAGGGTTTTTATTTTTTTTTATTTTTTAAATTGTGATTTTTGTAGGTTCTTTTCAATATTTTTGTGTCTTTTTAGTTTTACTTTATTTTAGCTAAAAACAAAAGTAGACGTCATGTTTTTTTTAACTAAGTTAATTTTTTTTTTAAATAAAAAAATTTACATGGTTTATCTCTAGAAAGCTCAAGTATTAACAAGGTGTTTTTTCATTTTTTTTTAATTGTTTGCAAATATTATTTTTCAATTTACTTATTTTTTAAAGTAAATTTGATAAAAAAAATAATTAATAAATAAATTTTGAAGTAACTATTTAAGGGTTGATTTTAAGTTTTTTTTTATCTGTGACAATACTAATTGTCAAGACCATAGATTCAATTAAGTTGAAATTTTAACTCAAAAAAATACTAGTGCTATTAGTACATCACTTTTCAATTCGAGGGTCAATTTTAAGGTTTTAAGATTTTTGTCAAGGCCGCTATTTCAAACAAGTCAGATTTTTAACCACCTCCAAAAAAGGGGTGCTATCGGTAGCACCACCTTTTGATTCAAGGGTTGATTTCATTTTTTTGTTCTTATCCAAAAATATAAGGTTTTTGGGCCAACATTCTTCTTTTGAGGTCACAGTTCTCATTAAGTTCTTAACTATGCTATCTACGCTAGTGCACTATATTGCATCAATTATCTCGATGCACTCTTTGAGTTTACCATCCTTTGTGCATACCTAATCAAGCATTCATCATGATGCTCCTACATAAAACTCTACTAGCTAAAAAATATATGCGTGTTCGCTTGCAAACCATTCTATTCTTTCTCTAATATCATCTTTCCCTTGTACAATTTCTAGAATTTTGATTTTAGATCCATGTGTTTTTTTCATCAAGATTACCCCTTCACTAAATATTATTCGTATTCTACACTTATATGCCTCACATCTAAAGTACCTTCTCTTCAATTTAATTTTTGTATCTCTAGTTGTTTTTTCCTTAACATTTGTTCCATCCAATGTCATTCTCTTTATCATCTAAGTCATAACATACAAAGTCATAAAGTACCCTACATTATCCTACATTAAAGATAAATGAAATACCCAATTCCTTTAACAACTTTATAACCATTATCTATAGATCTCCTCTTAATTTAATAAGATCAAATATTCTTTGCATTCACTTTGTTATGCATTCCCTTGAATAACAATATTTAATCAAATTCACTACAACCAATTCACAAACTACAACCAATTCACACACTTGGAATCCTTTATATCTTCTCCTCATATTTATGCATCTCTTATATCTTGTGATGCATCCCTCAAATTCCTCTGAACTTACACATTAAAATCTCTCATTTTATAGAGATTTGTATCATCACTCCTTTGTCATATCATTGATAATAAACATAGCCTTTGACACATCATCCATGACCCAACCAAATCATAGCGTTTCAAACAACTATAAAGACCTAGATAGAGAGAACATACAAATTAATTGTTAGGGTGGAAAACAAATTATGATGGACCCCTCCACTACCAAAAGGTGCACATCAGCATTCTAATTTATTCAAAGGTTAAGAAAAAGGCACTTACAGTTAGTCAACTAGGAGTTGGAATGCCATCACTACGAGCTTAATATATATTTAAAAAAATCCATGCAAGATGCAAAATCCCCTAGAAAATGAATACTAGTCCTCATTACATGTGGATTTACGTTCTAAAACGTCTCTAAATTCTAAAGTGTGTGTGAGACATCGGAGATTATTAAATGCTTTGCCCAGTTGTCCCTCACTTTCCCGGTATTTTTAGCGCCCCCGTGAGTTGTATCGATCATTTGCGTGGCTTCAACAATCGTTTTCACAAAAGCAATTAGGCGTTTCTCCAGTTTTAATCCGCTACTGTAACAAACTTCCCTTAAGTGATTCGGAATTTTATGAACTTATTTTTTATATATATATATATATATATATATATATATATATATACTTACTAGTACAGCCGCAAAGTGGTTGGTGTTGGGGTTGGTGAATGCCAAAAGTTATCTGGACGGACAGTACTCTGGTGAATTGAAATGGACAGTTGAAACGCACATAAAGCTGAGGAAATCCAAAAGTTAATCTTAAATGTGGTAATTCCAAAGATTAATCAGTTACATGGCAATCATATGGTGGTACAGTAATTTCTTAATATGATTAAGTAAATGTTAAAATGTAAACAGGTTAACTAATGCATTCAAAAATACAAGGAAGTTATGAAGAGTAAATCACATTCATTGATTTGGGAGGACGGCTAAGAATATTCCATCATTTTCAATGGTTAACCATCATATTAGAATTTTAGATTAAAAGGTGATTAATTGTGCCCATCTCAAGTAGATATACACCTTTTGACTAATTAAATTTTAATCAAATCAAATCATTTCGAATGGATAAATTTGTATAAATCAATAATAAAATTTTAAAAATACTGAAAACCACAATTTCATCCTTTCATGATTGCAATTTTTGCAATTCTCTATTTTAAAAAATAATTTCGTCACCTCAGGATTCTTATTTTTCATTTAAAAATGCATTAGTGAATAAATTAATGCAACGTGAAAACTATCCGTCTCATTTTTTCGTTACGTGAGCTTCAAATCTACGGTTATCACGTCGTGTGGACCCTTGCCACGTAGGATGCGTGGGTGTAATGCATTATAACATTCTCTCAATTCTTGTGCCTTTTTCTTCATCCAAAAGTTGGCCCATAGAGTGGTTAAGTGCTTGTCATTGTTTACACGTCACATTGTCCACCCTGTGAACTGATGCTGTGTCATTGGAAAGGGACATGTCCATCCTATGAACTGTCATTGGAAAGGGACATATCTGGTGTCTGTCAAAGTTATCTTGTTTTAGCCTTTAAATTCTATCTCATGTCTGTGGTTCTATTTTGTTTTAGTCTTTCAAAGATTTTTCACTGCAATGCAATGTTGTAACATTGAAAATTGAAAACTATGTAAACTGATTATAATATAATGTGAAATTTTCATGTGGAAAAAAACATTGAAAACTATGTTACTTTTTGTTTCAGGATATCATTATAGTGCAATGTTACTTTCTATTTCAGTGTTCTCACTGTACCATGAAATCACTTTATCATAAATCTATAATTGAACACTAGAATACCTTTTCATAGATAAGTAATTACACATAATTTGAAACAGTGGAACAGTTCTATAATTTTTTTTATCTCAACGTAAACATTTACACTCAGAAAAGAACATATCCCATGTACTAAAAAAAGTCTTAGTTTAAATTTTATACAAAATGATTCTTTTTCGGTGATATTTTCGCGAAAAATTGTTAGATCCTCAAATTATTTTTGTATAGGAATGTCCCAAGAGCTTTTCAGCATGCTGAATCCATTTCTGCATTCAAAAATAGATTTTAAACAACAACAAATAATGATTTCATGTAAATTTATATCCTCTCTGAAAAAAAAAAAAAAACCATTCCATAGAATAATTAAATAACACCCTAAAAAACACAAAGATGGAAATTATACTAATAGAATGTTACAATAGTTAAAATTATAATTTTCACTATAATTTAGAATTACTCTAAAGTACATGACAGTCAAAATCTTTTTATATATAAATTAAACTATAAAACTTTGTTTTCCAATTCCGATAGATCTAAAAGGTAAATATATATTCACCTACTAATCAGAGACTTCTAACATCACCATCCAACTCTATAATAGCTACGACTCAACAATCTCAACTGAGATAATACAAGTCTGAAGGCGACTACAAAAAGTCCATTACTACAGAAACTAAGAAAAAACAAAACTGTGTATCCCTTTCTTCCAAATAAAAACAAAAAATTATGGTATCCCCGGAATATTCCCCCAGATTATCTCAAAACACACACAATACTAATAGCTCAATCAACAGATGGAAGTATAAATTTAAAAGAGCTTAAGATGAGTCGGTGGGCCAACCTTCCCATTTTCCAAATAGTAATAAGTTAATCTTCCTAGAGGCCCAAGAAATGCTTGTTTGGATAGGCAGTCTACTTCCTTGTTATGCTCCCTGAAGATGTGGATGTAGCTTACTTCTTGGAACATAGAAGATAAATCCTTGGTTCTGCGCTTCCATACTTCTAAATCGCTAATATTTAAAATACTTTTGTTGTTGAGCCAGTCAATTATAACCTTCGAGTCACCAAGGATTTTTAACTTTGTAATTTTCCACAATTTTGCAATAGTTAATGTCACCCAAGCCCCCAGTAACTCAGCTTTCGAGTTTGTACCAGTACCTCCATTTAAAATCCATCTACAAGCTTTCTGCTCATAAAATTTTATTACTCCCCTAGCCCCACAGTTCCTACTCTTCAGGATAGATGCTCCATCAAAAAAGGCAATGATATGATTAGTGACTTGAAGAACCAGGATCCATTTGATGGAATTCACAACTTGGGTTGTTGCCTGGACAAAGATTTCTTAAAGTTTTAAATATGACTGCCTAGCAAGAAGGGGCTTTATCCTCGAAAATAACTTGGTTTCTTTCAACGCAAATAAAACAACAAAGATGGATAGCCAGAATGATAGGACAACACTTGTCTTTTACCCAGGATTCAAAGCAATGGTATAGGGACTGTCCCTTCCAATGAAAATCTTGTTTAAGACGGATTGATAAAATGCCCCAGACTGACTTAGTAAAACTGCAGTGGACTAGCACGTGATCGACGTCTTCATTATCGACCTTACATAATGGGCAACGATCAGGACCTTGCCAACCTTTACCTTGTAATACTTGCCACGTTAGTATCTTGTTTTCAACAACCATCCATATAAAGAGTTTTTTCTTCAATTGAACCTTCCATTTCCAAAGTTTGTTTTTCCAGCCAATCACCTGTGGCCAATCTAAAGTAGAGATTAGAGCTGCATAGAGATTTTTAACAGATAATTTGCCCGAAGAGTCTCCTCCAGTCCATATCAAAGAGTCTTCATTCTCATTGAGTGATACCCCTGCCTCATTTAAGTTATCACAAAAATGCTCCCATTCTAATGATAGGTTGCCCGAAATCCCCAATTCCCTACTACTAATCCAAACCTCAGATAAAGTATTTGGATCTTGATAGACCAATGCTAGGTCCAAGGTAATGATCCCTTTCTGGATAAGAATAGATCTTAACTGTGTGGACATAATAGACTTTTGTCCCATACCAAGGATCCGGTCTCTTCCTAATAATATGTTATGTCCCGTGCCTGGAGACCAACTATTAAGATCCAAAGACCTGAATACAAAATCACCACAACAGATATACAAGAACAATATGCAAAATCTTCTTTATTACTATCAAACCCTTGAGGTAGGGCAACACCGTACAATGGATTCTATTATGGAAGGGATCCTCTCTTGTTCACTTGCCTCTTTGAGGGGGCATCCTCCTATTGAGTTACCGCTCCACAATACAATGATTATCTTCATGTTCCATTACATTGCTTGAACCTCTTTATATATTGCTACCATCACCTAAGAACATTCTAGAGGAGAAATCTTCTAGAAGTATAACCTTCTAAGAAGTCATTTTACATTTATTATATCTAACTACCATAGTGGGCCTTATTTAATAATATAGTGGACCTAGTCCACCTTACATTGAATGGCCTTCACTATTATCACTATGGGCCCTCTGGGCCCCCACTACTACCTCTCTAGCTACATAACATTCCATCACCCTTATGAAAGCGTTGTCTTCAACGCTTGATGTACAACCATATACCAGGGTCCCATGGATAATTGTGGACCATAATGCTGAAGAAGACTGGAGAACCAAGGTCCCATGTATAAAGGAAAACCACCATGCTAAAGTAGTCCAATCGTTATTGTAAACCCAGGTCCCATGTCCAAGTGCTCATGTGAACTCTCTGTCAAAAATTTTGGAACCCAATAACCAACTCAAAATGATGCTCCAAACACTGAAACATGTCATGTGGATTGAAATAAGAAGATCCATCCACATAGTGGAAAATGGTCGTAGCAGAATCTGGAAGGAATAATACCACTGTAGAATATGTAGGATGGACACTGGTAATAATCATTGACTCTCGATTTGTCACATTGATGCTCTCTACAAAATGTGGATTAGAGTCATCAAATAAAATATGAAAGTGGTTGTCATCCAAAAAATGACAACTATCCATATACCAATCATCACAATTGGCCTCAAAATCATACGAAACATATATTTCTTGATTATATTCATCCCTGATGTCCACCATAATAAATCTCTCCTGCATGTTATCCAATGAATCTTGAATACTATGAAAACAATCATTGAGGCCATCTGCAAGGTCATGCAATTTAGCATCCAATGTGTCATACAATTGAGATTTGAATGCTTCAATAATTTGTAGAATTTCTTTGAGGGTTTGAGAGGAAATAACCATCTGAGAACCCTATGAACTCTTTGGTTCTGCAGCCTTCATGAAAAAACCCAAAAAATAGAACAAAAAATTACGGCAAAAAATCGCGGTTTTTCTGGAAAAACCCTAAAAAACCGCTGAATTTAAAATGCTCATAACTTCACTTCTCGGACTCCGTTTCGGCTGATTTTTTTTTTGAAATTGGGTGAAATTGTGAGAGAAAATCATATATGTAACTTGTTTGGGCAAATTCATCTTCCATATACTACATAAATAAATTAAAAAATCACGCCACCGTCCGTGGAAAAAACCCTGAAAAATTGCAGATTTTATAACTTTAATATCTTGACTTCCCGGACTTCGTTTTGGATGTTTTTTTTTCCAAATTGGGTTTTTTTATGAGAGGAAATCAGATCTACAACCTGTTTCTGAAAATGTTTCACATAAATATACTGAAAATTTTTGGAATGTTGCGGCCCTCTTTTTTCTTCTCCGAATTTTTTTTTTACAAAAATAAAAAATATTTGCCCACATTGTCTACCAAGGAAAGTGCCTCTGATACCACTTGTTAAGAACTTGAATTGATCTACAAATATAATCAAAACAAATACTAAATACACAATAAATCCACATAGCAAGATAGAATAAACCACACTTTATTATTACCAAACCCTTGAGGTAGGGCAATACCGTACAATAGATCATATTATGGAAGGGATCCTCTCCTGTTCACTTGCCTCTTCAAGGGGACATCCTCCTATTGAGATACCACTCTACAATATAATAATTCTCTTCATGTCCCATTACATTGCTTGAACCTCTTTATATAGTGCTACCATCACCTAAGAACATTCTAGAGGAGGAATCTTCTAGAAGTAGAACCTTCTAAGAAGTCCTCTTACATTTATTATATCCTACTCATTTATTATATCTAACTACCATAGTGAACCTTATTTAACAATATAGTGGACCTAGTCCACCTTACATTGAATGGCCTCCACTATTATCATTATGGGCCCTCTGGGCCCCCACTACTACCTCTCTAGCTGCATAACACCAACTCAACCAATGAAGAATAACATGTACAGTTTGAACCAAGCTATTCCACATCCTTGATGTTGTGCTCACTCTTTGAATTTCCATCCTGAGCCAATCTATAACTGTAAAATTCTTCATGTACTTATCCCTTAGGATCTTGTGCCAAATCCCCTGCTGAGTCAAGACCCTCCACAAAGTGTTAGCATTGAGTGCCGAATTAAATAATATCAGATTTCTAAGACCCTAGACACCACCTTTTTTGGTCTTGAGATTAATTCCCATCTACATAAGTGGATTTTTTGTGTATCTTTGCTTCCATTCCACACGAACTTAAACATTAATTTCCTGATTTGATTTAAAACCGATCGGGGAATAGCTTCCATTGACATCCAATATATTGGTTGGCCCTCTAGCACAGTTTTCACCAAAGTGTATTTGCCCCCCAATGAAAGCCATCTATTGCACCAAATCTCTATTCTCTTAGTAATTTTTGTTAGCATCCAATCCCAATCTTCAGCCCTATAGGATCCAGTCTTTAACTAGTATCCTAAGTATTTGAATTATGAAGAAAGCTCCATAAAAGAAAAGGGAAGAAGATTTTTGAAAGGTGTAAGATCACTGCTCAAAATTCCTACATAATGGACTGTATATTTTGATTGATTAACCATTAGTCTAGATGCTTTGCAAAATAAACAAATGATTTTGTCTATGTCCCACCATTCCTTTAAGGTTGCCCTCGTCATAATAATAACATCATCAACAAATAGTACATGTAGAATCTTAAAAAGATGAGAAACTTTAATACCTGTGATTTTACCTTCTCTGAGTGCTTTCTTCAATAGTAAACTGAGCCCTTCCATGACAAGGATGAAAACAAGGGGCGATAATGGGCACCCTTATCGCAAACCCCTTCCATTCCTAAAAAAATCTGTGGCTTCCCCATTTATCAAAACTGCGAAGGTTGATGACGACACACATGCCATGATCTAATTGGTCAACTGAATTCCGCATCCCGTTGATATCAGAATAAGTCTCAGAAAGTCCCAATCCACACAATCATAGGCTTTCCTTAAGTCCAATTTTAAAACCACGGCATTTAACTTTTTCTTTTTAATACCGTGTAAACTTTCATGGACCGTTCTGATAGCTTCTTGGATTCTCCTACCTTGTAGAAATCCCAATTGTTCTGTAGAGAGTGCGCTAGAAAGAAATGGTTTTATCCGATTAGAGATAATCTTTGAAATTATTTTATAACATAAATTGTATAAAGAGATCGGTCGATAATCATCGAAGGTTTTTGGCTTGTTTGCCTTCTAAATTAAAGTAAAAAAAGTAGAGTTTAGGCTGCCCCCAACCGACCCTAACCTTCTTGTTTCTTCCACCATATTGAGAAGATCCTGGCCTACACCATCAAAGAATGTGTAAAGAACTCAGAGGTCCATCCATCCATACCTAAGCTCTTTGCTTTTTTGAACTTGAAGAGAACATTTTTTAATTCATCCATAGAAACAGGTTGTGAAACTCTAGCAGAGTCCTCCTCCTTAAAAATCTTAGGGAAATAACCTGCAATCTTAACTTGTTCGGCCATGTTCAGAGTCTCTTGAGCCATATAAAAATCTTTAAAGTGCTTAAATGTTGCCTCTTTAAGAGCTTCTGGCTCTGTAAACTTTAACCTGCCCATGTCAGTAATCTCCCAAATGTGTTTCCTGGCTCGATTGAAGTTTGTAAAATTATGAAAAAAAATTGTATTGTTGTCTCCACTAGACAACCAAATGGCCCTGCTACGAAGCCTCCACATTTCTTATGTGCCTATAAGAATACCGTTGCTTTTCAATTCCTACAAACGAATGCTCCTACCTTCATCCCGGTTTGTAGAATCTGCCATCAAACTTAAGATCGATAACTTAATTCCAGTTTCGAGATCTTTCAGTTTTTCATTGTTCCTTTCATGTTTTTCCCTATACCATTGTTTAGTTTTTTTCTTTAAAACTCTTAATTTCCACACGATCCTTTTCTGAAAACCACTTTCTGTCAAGAATAAAGGATCATTCCAAGTTTTTCGAACTAGTATTCCAAATTTTGAATCAGTCAGACAGTGTGCATTGAATTTGAAAGGAAAGGCCTTTTGATCCGGAGTGACTTCCAACTGCAGGAGAATTGGTGCATGGTCCGAAATAAATGGATATTCTACCTAGGACCGATACAAATCCACTTATAATAATAGTTCTTCAGAAACAAAACACCGATCTAATCTTCTAGCCATCGCTTCCAATCCCGCCCGACCATTCTGCCACGTCAGAACCAATTTTGTTGGTTTCACATCTATCAACTTTCTTTCAACAAAAAGATCCCTGTAAAAATCATCGAAGGTACCCTGCCTGGTCATCCCCCCCCAAACTTCATCCGGAGAATGGATGAAATTTAGGTCACCAGCTATAATCAGGTTCTTTATATCCAATAATCCGCTATCCAATACTGACTTCTAGAAATTTATACGATCCGAGCATGGACCGTAAACATTCAACAATGCTAATTCTCGCATTTCCTTAATGTAGAAACCTGTTAATAATATGTCACCAATCGTGAGAAATGGAACCAGTTCAAAAAATGTTGGATCCCAAGAGACAAGTAAGCCCCCTGAGGTTCCCAAGGCATTAACCACACAAGAAACCCATGAAGGTCTAAGGGCATGCATGAAATCTCTGGAGTTTTGTACCGAAACCAAAGTTTCATGGAAAAACATAATTTCAAGATGAGTCTGATCCAAAAGTCTTCTAACCGAGGCCTTTTTAAGGGTGCCTCCCATCCCTCTAATGTTCAATTATAATAATAACATTATTTATCCTGTGCCTAGGCTTTCACTGCTCTAAGGGTCCCTCCATCAATGGGAGAAGAAGAGAAATGAACAAAATTTTGAGTTAGTGTAGCCTGTTTTTTCCCGGTGCTTCTAGTTTTTAAAGGAGAGATTTCAATCCGGACTCCCCATGACTAAGCAAAGTCTTTCCCCTCCCCTGAATTAATCTGGGAAGAAGTCCCCTCCGAAACCAACCCAAAATCAACCACCATATTTCCTTTAAAGATTGGTAACTTAGTGATTTTTTTATTTTTCCGTACAAAAGGAATGAGTGAGTCAAGGACTGCACTAAGAGTTGGTTCATCAGGTTTTGACTCTCCATAACCCGGAAGAGTTTGAGTGCTCCTTCTGTCTAAAGGAGTGTTGGCCAGAGGAGGACTGACAGGGCAAGGTGGAAGAGAGTTGAGTCTTCAATACGTTGGATTTAAGGGAAGCCGCAGGTAAATCACCCAAAGTCTCAAACCTAACGCTGAAAGAAGGGTTAAATATTGAAGGACTCTGAGGTACCAACACAAGATCAACTCCTTTAAGTACCCCACTAGGTACCAAATCAGGGAAACCAAAGGTATTGGACTGTAGCCAAATGGACATTTCTAAAGCCTCCTTTTCCCAAAAAGATAGTGAAGAAAAAAAACCAGGGCAATGACGTTTCAACTTACTCGATAGTGTGTCCTGGACCTCCTCCAGAGAAGTTGTCCCCGAGTCAAACAACAAACCTTCATTACCAAAAGAATCAACCTCTGTCATGTACTCTGGTGGGTCTCTTTGTAATTGGGTGTCCTCCGACTCCTCTTCCGAAGGCGCACCCATGCATTCTCTGTGAAGATGGCCAGTACCCCGACAAAGACTACAGCAAAAGGGTAAACCAAGAAAATCCATTTTTTGTCTAAAGTGTCGGTCGCGCCATTCTATATCTAGTACCTCAGGCAAACCACCATGAATATCCACTTCGGCTAAGACTCTAGCCATATTCCTAGACGAGTTTGACAGGGCTACCAGATCCACTACAAGAAATTTCCCCAAGGAGTTCCCTATGGCATGTAGGGCCCCTAAATTCCACAAATGTATCGGAAGTCCAAGCATAAGAACCCACAGATGGAGGAATTGAAAATGTTCTGTCTCTGGGTCAAATTCCACCCTCCAATGCTTTAGCATAATACTGCATCCCTCGTTTATCCAAGGTGATTCCAACAGTCTAGTGGAATCCTCCAGGGATTTACAGACAAACCCCAGCCACCCTTTCGTCAAATGAAGGATTTCTGGATTGTAACCCAACAGGGTAGTCCACTGGTTTCCCAGCCACTTCAGGAAGCTTCCTTTACTAAGATAAGGATAGGCTAACCTTCCAAACATCCCACAAAGAGATAACCTAGCAGCCTCTTCCAGGCCTACATCAGACCCCCGGACCATCTTACGTATATTCTTATTCGCCTTCCAATCTTTTTTCCCCCGGGAACCAGTCGATAAAGGAACATTTAAAGAGTTTAAGCCCTACTGTTGAGAAAATACACCACCGAAACACTGACCTATAGAAGGAGCAGTAACCTTGTCTATCACAGGCAAGGAAGGCTTTTAGCCGTCTTTGTTTCGCTAATCCGACTAAAGAAAGATGATCCTTGTCTACCAGAAAAACCCTGTTTAGAGGCCAGTGCAGAAGTACTCTCGTCTAACCTTTTCATCACATCGATATTATTATGTAATTAATGTTTCTGCCCCCCACACAAGGCATCAATCTTGGAGAAAAAACCTCCATGCTGCCACCCTAGCTTGTCTTCGACATTCATTAAGTCAGAGACTTGATTAACAACGTTTTTTAAGGAAAATTGTGCCATGTGGCCTCCACTCAAGACGACAAACTGAGAAAAGAGGCAGTTCGGTTTCCTAGAATGGCAACATAGTCCAATCCACTAGCTCCATAGGTGAGAGCACAAACTAAGAAGTCTTTAAAATAGAAAAGTATTAAAACTACGAAAAAACAAACCTCGACCAGTACGCCCGTCACTCAAAGCCTTAATGACTGCTCACCAGGGTGAAATCCTTCAAAGTTATTACAGAGAAGATCTCCTATTAAACCAAAACACACTCTGCTAAAACTAAACTAGAGCCCTTAAAAGATTTTAAGAAAACAAACTACCAAATAAACTGACAATGTTTGTATGGCATCAAACCAAATCCTTACTATCCCATAATCCTAGCAGGTTCCACCATTAATGTGCTAGCTTCATCCCCGGGTTCACACCCAAACTCCATTTCAAACTCTCTAGAATTTCCATTTTCGAAAACCCGCAACCTATCAATATCCCTTTCAAGCACAACTAATTTTAATTAAACTATAAAATTTGAAAACTATACTTCGGTTAAAGTGCAATGTTACAATAGTGAAAACTATAATTTAGAGGATATCAAGTTGATTTATAGTTTTCCAAAGTGAAATAATTCTCATGAATCTCTTTATATATAAATTAAAATATATCAAACTCAAAAACTATACTTGGTTTTTATAATGGTGAAAATTATAATTTAGAGGATAGSAAGTTGATGTATAGTGCTCTGAAATGTAATAATTCTTTTGACACTTAAAATCTCTTTATATCGATTAAAATATATCAAACTTGAACAATAAAGTACTCTTTTGGGTGTCAAATCTATGGTTCAATCATCAAKTTYAGTGATAGGAGYCACCTTTTAGTGTAAACATGTGCTTCATACAAAATTTAGTGATGGAGCAATTTTTGTTTATTAAATTTATATTTTATTAATAGTGATGGAGCCATTTTTGCTTATTGATTCATGAATTCACCTACTACTTTTATGTCCATGATCTCACATGGACAAAATAATTTCATAGTGGAAATTTTAAATTTGGATGAAATATTTTGATTTTTTATTTATATTAAATTTTTCGTTACAAAATTTTATGTATTTTAAATATATATATATATATATATATATATATATATATATATATGAATTTTTTATTATATTAATTTTTTATTATAAAATTTATGTATTTCATATATATATATATAGAGAAAATAATTTTATCGGAAAAACTTTAAATTTGGATAAAGATATTAACTTTTCATTCATATTAAATTTTTTATTACAAAATTAATGTATTTTAAATATATAAATTTTTATGATTTGATATTGAAAAAATAATTTTATAGTGGAAAATTTGAATTTAAGCTAAATATATTAACTTTTCATTTATATTATATTCTTCATTATAAACCTTTATGATTTTATATCGAGAAAATAATTTCATAATGAATTTAGACCAAATATATTAACTTTTCATTCATATTATATTCTTCATTATAAACTTTTATGATTTGATATTGAGAAAATAATTTCATAGTGGAAAATTTGAATTTGAATCAAATATATTAACTTTTCATTCATATTAGATTCTTCCATGTATTTTTAATATAAATACCTTTATGATATGATCTTTATGATATTGAGAACTTTATGATTTTATATCGAGAAAATAATTTCATAATGAATTTAGACCAAATATATTAACTTTTCATTCATATTATATTCTTCATTATAAACTTTTATGATTTGATATCGAGAAAATAATTTCATAGTGGAAAATTTGAATTTGATCAAATATATTAACTTTTCATTCATATTAGATTCTTCCATGTATTTTAAATATAAATACCTTTATAATATTGAGAAAATAATTTCATAGTGGAAAATTTGAATTTGGATCAAATATATTGAATTTTCATTTCTATAAGATTTTTCATTACAAAATTCATGTATTCTAAATATATCTTTTAGATTTTTCATTACAAAATTCATGTATTCTATATATATATAGATACTTTTATGATATGATATTGAGAAAATAATTTTATAGTGGAAAATTTGAATTTGGATTAAATATATTAACTTTTCATTCATAGTAGAGTTTTCATTACAAAATTCATGTATTCTAAATATATATATCTTTATGATGTGATATTGAGAAAATAATTTCATAGTGGAAAATT
The DNA here is from genome assembly GCA_009831015.1 of Picea engelmannii. Lineage (NCBI taxonomy): Eukaryota > Viridiplantae > Streptophyta > Pinopsida > Pinales > Pinaceae > Picea > Picea engelmannii. Next base: position 68,289 of record ML817167.1, on the reverse strand, counting down.
TGAATTTGGATCAAATATATTGACTTTTCATTCATATTAAATTCTTCGTTAAATTTTTTATGTATTCTAAGTATATATTGTGTTAGGATATTTTGGCACTTAGGAATTAGTTAAGATTAACTTGGTCTAATGTCTCATTAGGTAAAAGTGTGTTTCTTTAGTATGCATTTGTAATTAGGTACTCCAACAGTCACAACATGTTCTCGACATGAAGTGATCTCATTGCTCATATTCTCCTTGATCTCTTAAAGGTTACGTTGATTCCTGGATTAACATCTGATTGGTCCATGATCTCTATTTAAAGAGCATGGAGGGTCTTTTGTCAATGATCGATTGTGAGAAACTCTCTTGTAAATATCTATGTAATATTTTATTTTGCATTAATAAATTGCTCCAAGTGGCCATGTTGGTTGGGGTCGTGAATGTTTCCCCATAGGGATCTTACCAGGTAAAAACATCGATGTGTTGATCTTTGATATAGTCGTGTGTGTGGTTATTGAAGGTGTTAATCCTATGTTGGAATACATGTGTTGTCGAAGATGATATCAGAGTGCATTTGAAGACATTCTCCCATTGTAGATCAATATCTTGAAGTTGTGTTGCCGCATCTCTGGTTTCTTCCATTTTTTTGCATTTTTGGGCTGAGAGGACTATTCCATTGTGTTTGGAGTGCTCGTTTAAGTTAGGAACGTCTTTCGTCTCACTCTAATGTTTATGTTTTTCCAAGATACGGCCATTTCAGTCAGATCGAGAGGTATAAAGCCTGAATACACCCTTTTAAATTTTTACAAAGATAATATTTTGACTTTATTCATTTTTATGTTTTTTATTTCTTGTTTGCTACTCTTTTTGATCTACATATGATATTTTCCCTACGCTCTATGCAATCTAAGAAAATCAGAAACAAAGCGAAAAAGGTTTTCCTCTCTGTGTGATCTCGGTAAATCAGAAACAAAGGGAAAATTTGCATTTTTTTGGGTAAGCTAACTGAGATCTAACCTTTGTTGTTGTCGAGAAGAGATATTTTTTTTTTGTGTGTGTGTGAAAATAAATTTTTATTGAGCATGCACTCCAAGGACGTCTTTCACAACAACACCCCCAATCCTTCTTCTTAAGACTATAATATGTTTTGCACTAGCTCACTTGGTTGAAAGTTACTTTACCTAGTAAGAGATTTTGAGTTCAAGTCTCTTTTTTGTTTTGTTTTTTTGAAAAAGTTCATGTATTCATTGTAAAGTGCATTTCACTTAATTATAAAAGTGAATCACTATTAAATAACTTTAATATTTTATTTTAAGTTATTTTTTGCATGCAACTTTCATTTAAAAAGTAACTTCATTGTAAAAGTGATTCTAACTTATTCTATAAAAGTGGGTCACTTCATAAGTAACTTATTTAAAAGTGATCTTATAGGAACAATTAAGAGGAGAATCACTACGTGGACCAACTTCTACTTGCCACGTGGCTCTTTGGTTACCGTTATTACATTTTTTTCAAAAGGGCATAACTTTCACATCTGAGGTCTGTTTTTAGTGCCATTTTTTTAAACAACCTATTTTTTGAGATATTTCCATCTAGACCATTAGTTTCATTTTTTTCTGCATATTTTAATATGGCATACCCAATGATCTTTTGCTTATTAGTACCAACTACATCTCATGGAAATCCCATATGGAAGATGTATTAAAAAGTAAAGGATTGTACCGGGTTACATTGAGAAAAGAACTAGAACCCATTAATGATGAAAATAAAGTCAAATGGGCTAATAAGAGTGATGAAGCATGTGGACTAATCGTAATGTCCATCTCTAATGATTTAAGGTTTTATCTTCAAGGAATTGATGCTCTTGATGCAAATTGGACTAACCTTGAAGCTTTGTTTGGTAAACATAATATTATTTGAGCCCACGAGATAGAAAATCAATTAATGACTCTAATTCCTAATGATTTTTCTTGCATTGAATATTATTTATCTAAGTTCAAAACACTTAAATTTGTATATATAGACTGTAAAATAGATCTAAAGGAAGACCGATGCATCTATATTATTATTTCTAAGCTTGGTAGTGCATATTTTATCTTTGTATCTACCTTTTATTCCACTAGAGATGCTCTAGTGAGTGCCTATAAAGATCCCACTCTTGAGTCCTTTTGTGATGTTTTGATTAGAGAGAAAGTGATGCAGGAGCATCGTCAACAACGTTCATCAAGCCAAGTGGAGGACATCTCAGCATCAACCACACGCGTTCAAATTTTTTTGAGACCCAAGGAGAGCGCATCAATTTGATGTTTTGAAAAGATTTTAATTAAAAGAGGTTTTAATGTTTTGAGGCTTGGGCTACTACATGCGATCGCGAGAGATTGTAATTTCTTAAATGCCTAAGGAGATTGTACAGATATTGCGCATTGACTCATATCTGGGTTGTAAATGTCATTTATTGTAATAAGGCTTAGTGGGGGAATGATATAATTGTGGTATGATAGCACTATAATAGTGGGTAGGAAGGCTCAAGAAGCCCCTTTGTGTATAAATATATGTAATCTTTGCCCAAATGAGACTGTTGAGGATTATTATTGCTGCTGAAATTTATTGTATTTCATTGTTGAAGAAGTTGTAAAAGAATATTGTATTTGCTGATGAGAATTGTGGAAGAGCTGCAAGAACTCTTTGTAAGAATACTTTGTTGAATGGATATAATATGAGAAGATTACTTCCATATCTTTGTACATGTTTTCCTTTGAGTAATTGGGTAATGCCATGTTATTTACTTTCTGTGTTTTATATGCCTTTGTGTGCATTTTATGGTTAATTGAATGAACTTGAAGTTTTCTATAAGTTTCAATTGTTTCTCTTCTGAAGCACTGGTGCAAGGAGTGCACAGTAGCCACACAAGGAGTGCGAAGGCAGAGTCATTTTCAGACTTAGAAGCTCAGAAGAGATAATGTGAAATTGTGCAGGATGAGTGCAAGGAGTACACTTATACTCATCTGAGTATAAGAGCTCAAGAAGACCCTTGCAAGGTGTGCATAGGGAAAACACTTAGTCGAAGTGTTGAGGAGTCTCGAAGAAGACGGACGCAAGGAGTGCGTGGGAATATTTTCCAAAAATCTCCAAGTATCGAGTTTTCAGAGGATCGCAAGGTGTGCGCCAGAGACCCAAATCATTTGAGTGTTAAATCTCAGGAGAAATAGTGACCATAGGTATTTGAAGAGAAAACCTTTTCAATTTCAAGATTGAGTGGACGAGATCCGCCCGAGGAGGAGAATATCTTTCCTAGCCATTAGATCTGGGAAAGTAACGCATGTGTTAACCCCTGAAGTCATTCAGAATTCACGTATTTAGAGGTTTCCACATGTTGTTTGCAAAGGAGGCAAGTTTCTCGAAGTCCCAAGAACCGGAGAAGATCTGGACTGCCTGATTGTGGGGACATGTGTCCACATATCCAAAGTAGTTTGGAAGTCCAACTATCTGGAAGAGTAAGAGTGTGATTGTGGAAGTATGCAACCTTCCTAAAGATCTAAAGTCTGGAACGAATCCTAACCATTGTCGCAGAGAGCCACATGTCAACATATCTCGGAGTTTGGAGATTTGGTACTCCGAAGGAGTAGAGACATATTTCATTTTGGGTTGAGAACTACCAAAGGCCCGAAGTCCGAAGTTGATCTTGACCGTAGGTCGAGGAGGGACACGTGGAGA
>ML817167.1:34738-59093 GCA_009831015.1 Picea engelmannii | reverse complement strand
AGCTTGGTATGCCAAAATGGACAACTTTATTCTTGACATTGGATTTTCTAGATGTCATTTTGACCGTAATGTCTATACCAAGAAAGTAGGAAGCCATCTCATAATACTTATTCTTTATGTTGATGATCTTATCCTCACTGGTAGTGACCCTAAACTTTTAAACCATGTGAAAACTAGCCTTAAGAAGAAATTTGAAATGATGGACTTAGGATATTTGCACTATTTCCTTGGCATCCAAGTTTTGCAAACCAAGGAAGGAATTTTTCTTTCCCAGTCTAAGTATGCTTGTGACCTTCTTCGTCTCTTTCACATGGAATATTATAAACCAACGCCTTCTCCCTTCTAGTTTGGAGTCAAATGTGTTTCCAATTGTACTTATCCTAAAGTTGATGCCACTTTGTACCGTCAGTTAGTTGATAGCCTCTTATATTTGACTCATACATGCCTTGATATTTACTTTGTTGTTGGTCTTGTTGCCTGGTATATGAAAACACCCCATGAAAGCCATTGGAAATCAACTAAAAGGATACTTCGATATGTCTGGGTTACAATTTAGTTTGGGATACATTACAACTCAGGGGGAAATCCTTTATTGGTTGGTTTCATTGATTCATATTAGGCCAACGATCTTGATGATCGAAAGTCTATTGTAGGTTATGTTTTCAGCCTTGGTTTAAGACCTTCCACTTGGGATTGTATGAAACAACAAGATATTTATTTTTCTTCATCAAAAGAAGATTACTTAGCAACGATCAATGCAAGTTAGGAAGCCTTGTGGCTTCAACAAATCCTTTCATAGTTTGGATTCCAACAACAACATTCAACCACCCTCTGGTGAAACAATTAGAGAGTCATCAAGCTCGGAAAAGATCCAGTTCAACATCAGTGCAAAAAATACATCGAGATACACATGCACTTCATCAGAAAGCTCATTCAAGATCAAGTTATTGAAGTGCTCTTTTTCCATGCAAAAGATCAAGTTGAAAACATTTTCACAAAGTCTCTTACAGAAGCAAAATTTTCCAAAATTAAATCTATGTTAGGAGTTCAATAATATTTTTTAATGGGGTATACGATCTAATGCCTTCTTCCTTCTCCTATTGTGTCACCTTTGTAAATCCTTCAATCCTATCCCAAGTTGTTGTTAAGGGGGGATGTTAGGATATTTAGACACTTAGGAGTTATTTAAGATCAACTTGGTCTAATGTGTCATTTGGTAAAAGTGTGTTTCTTAATGTGTTTTTTTAGTATGATTTAGTATGCATTTGTAGTTAGGTAATCTGACGATCACATTATGTTCTCGACACAGAGTGATCTGACGGCTCATATTCTTCTCGATATTAACAACTACATTGATTTGTGGCTTAACACCTGATTGGTACATGATATCTATTTAAATAGCATGGAGGGTCATTTTTCAATGATCAATTGTGAGAAACTCTCTTGTAAGTATCTCTGTAATATTTTCTTTTTCATTAATAAATTGCTCCAAGTGGACACATTAGTTGGGGCTATGGATGTTCCCCCATAGGGGTTTTATCATGTAAAAAAATCGCTGTGTTGATATTTGATCTAGTTGTGTGAGTGGTTACTGAAGCTTTTTGTCCTCTATTGGAATACCTGTTTTGTCAAACATATTGTGTATTTTAAATTTTAGTGATATTAAGTGTAATGTTCCCAAGTGGTTTTGCTTGGAACATTTGGAGTTTCAGTGTTTTTTGGTTGTGGTATTTTGTCAAACAATTTTCTAATTTTTCTTCATAAGGTGTGTGTTGGCTACTTCTTTTCTATGCAGGGGTTATCAGACCCAGGGTTCAGTTGACGATGACCAAAAAAATCCTCAAGACACCGACCCTTTCGACACCTGCTTGCGTAGATGAAGTCTCACCTGAGGTATCTATTGGGGCTGCAAGAACCAGGTTTCTATAGTATTAAGGGAAAGGGAGGTTGATGCGTGAATTATTCTTCATGATTTGACTTATGTATGTTCTTTATTATTACCTAAACTCTCATATCCATACATGAACATTCCAACATAACCAATTCATAGACTAAATTCATCCCGCAGAGTATATCATCGTTCATGAATGCATAAAGATAAATAAGAACACAAGACACAATATCCCTTCTAAACTCCTTTATTCATATTATTTCTTACTAACTGACTATTACATTCATTATCTTTCTGTAACCTCAATTCTCTTCTGTGCACATTCTCTCACACACACACACACATACATCTCTCTCTCTCTCTCTCTCTCTCTCTCTCTCTCTCTCTCTCCTAATCCCATTACATATTTATACCACAAAATATAGGGCTTCAAGCTCTATTCTTATCTTTCCCAAAATAGCCCATCACAAGGCATGGCATGGCCATCTTCAGTTAACTAGCTATTTGCTTTCTTCTAATTCTTGTTCTTTATACAACTTTTATGTTGTCCTTTCTATTTCTGGAAAGTCGTACTATCATCGTTTTTGCTTCCTTTTCTCACTCACTTGATTTATCCTTTTGTCTTTGCACTATCTTCATCCTTCACGTCATTTTGCACCCTTTTCATCTTCTGCACAAATACTTCCTTCTGCGTGAATCCTTCCTACTTAGATTCTTCTCAAACTTATATCCAAAACTGTCTTTCCAATAGTGTGCTATGATTTTTTTATAGAGTTTGCAACAATAAATTATATGAATTATACAACAACATATACACAACAAGATGCAATACAAGAAATAGCCACAAATACCTCAGAGCTGATTTTATTTATCATAGATAGCTAACCTCCATACAATAGTAGAGAAAATATGTATCATAGATAGAAAAATAATGAGTGTGGTTGATAATGCCTCCAACTAAAATAGAAATATGAAGATATAGGCTTCCAAAATCCTCCCCAAACTAAATACCAAAGATCTCAAATACCCAACTACTTCCCTTGCTGTAAGAGTTGTCTTCTCTAGCTCAATGCACCCTCACTGGCTGTAGCAAGCTAAGATTTCGGCCTCCTTGAAGATGAGCACCAAATCACTGATACCAACTGCAAATCTATAGATCAGATGATGGGAAACTCCTATGATGAATATCCTAGCTGTTGGGAGTGATATCACACTCCAAATCACTAGATCATCTATGAATAATGCACCCTTCTGAAGAGAAATGTGCCCCACTAGATAATAGAATGGATCTGCAGGAGAATACCCTCATATATTGATGCAAAAAGGCACTAGGGTGGTTAAAACCATTCCTAGAAGGAGCTCAACTATACATCTAGCTTCCCTAAGCCAAATCGAATCTCTCCTCCTCAACTGATGCGCCCAACCTGTAGAAAACCCTTCAAAAATGTGCCATGCCTCCCCTTCCATGTAGAAGTGATGCATGTAGCTTAATAGGAATTGAACTAGAATGGTGAGGGAGGAGTATTTTACCTCCTTGGCCAAGATTGGATCAAGAACATGAGAATATTTCACTCCCTTGTTGATCCCTAGGTTTTATTCAGTCAAAACCCTCAAAACCCCCAAATACCATTGGATCTCTAACTAAGAAGCCAAACAACAAAATATCAAAAAATATAATGAGAGAATCGAAGCCCCTATCTCTCTTTTATACCCCTGTTCACCTTTTCTCTCCAAGTGAATTTTAATTTACTTTTAATATTTCTACATAAAATCATTTTATTAATTAATTAACCTTTTTTCCTCTAAAAAGTGATTAATTTTCCCTTATGGATTCTCCGGCCACTGAAAGTCACTTTCATCATATTATCCTGTAGATATTTTTGTCTCGATTTCGATGAGCTATTACACTAAGGTGTTTCTTCACATATTATGCCCAAAATGACATCCTTAATGAATTTAATTAAAATATGCTAAAAAATAACTCAGAATTATAGAAATCGTCTTAATGCATCGAAACCAAAGACAAGTTGTGTGGAATGGATCATGATGATGAAACATGATGAATAATGTGAGTTGGGCCTAATAAAACTCCTTAATACCTCATGATCTCACTATAACCCTCAACTGGCTACTCTGACATGCATCCCAATCTATAACATAAGTAAATCAAAAAATGGGGACATTACAATCCTCCCTGCTCAAATATTGCTTGTCCTAAAGCAATAAATAAATCAATCTATGTATGATTCTAGGGTCCCATATCCACCTATGTGACATTGTTGAGGTCATTTCCCATTTCCGGATTTTTCCCTCCCTTTTATATTTTCCCAACTTATTTTTTCCATTTCTTTTCCCTCTTCTACACCTCCCTTTGTTTCCCTTTTTATTTTTTCCCTTCTTCTATCCCTTTCTAGTTACCATACTTAGTCATATTTAAAAAATTAGTGGTTTCGTGGGTTGGCGGATCGATGGACCTTCATCTCCATCAACTTTCCTATGTCATAAGTCCGACTGACCGCCTTGCTACATTACACTTAACTATTTTTTCCAACTTCGCGGGTTCACGGGTTCAAGCCCTCATTCTCCAAGTTCTGTGATCTCCACTTTGCACCCAAAGTTCTGTGATCTACATTGTGACCATTGGATTTTTTGTGGGTGTCAAGCCCCTAAGTATTTGCATGCTAGTCCGACCGACCTCCTTTCTACACTTAATTTATTTTTGATCATGCATAACCGCAGGTTGGTGGGTTCCTGGGTTGGAGGGTTGGAGGGTTGGCGGGTTCATGAAAAGCTCCATATTCAAAATTGCTCTTGTCCATCCCTTCCATTCTCATGCTTTTCCCAATATGCATTAATTATTGTTTAATGCAAAAAATTGTTGTGCAGTCTCCGAAAAGATCGTCATTAATGGCGAAAGGCCCAAGGAATTCTCACTAAATTGCATTAAATCTCAATTTGCCAAGGGATTATATTATCTTCATCTCTCCGAAAATATTTATTCTGAGTTATTATCCGACTGGAGAAATAATCCCTTCAACCTATGACAGTAGCAACTACAAAATAGTTTTTTGGTGATAATTTAAATATCTTTGGTCGTAAAGATTAGAAGTTTCAGTGGTCTAGAGAATATTCATATTATTCCTCTCCTCTTGCACAAAAAGACGTAATTTGGGCATCCAGAATCGCTCGCGTAGGGTGTGTTCTTGAGGTTTTTGAATGTCAAGAACTTGTTGCATGGCATGTGGATAAGTACGTGCCAAGCTAGAGAATTATACAACTCAAATATCATTCTCTGATTTCCCTTTCATCGCAATTGTTTTGCAAGATGTTGAAGCTCCCATAGCCGACACTTACCTTCAAAGGAGAAGATTGCATATATTTTTTGAAGAAACATAACAATGGGCTTGACCTCCTCCCTGAATATTTGGATAATCTTGCATCTATTCCAGAAGACATAACCAAGATCCAGGTCGAGTCTTTCAAAAATCCATATTGAGAAATTGTGTGGCTATTTACCAGATTGACAGGTCAGGAAAACACTGCTACTATCTCTCACATGATTTTATATATTTTATATTTTAGAGTGAAATAACATGGCATATTTGACTAGGGAAAGTAGATTTCTATCGAAATCTTGTCCCAGTTATCACGCCATAAAAAGGCTTCCTATCTGATATTTTCTATAATGTATTGTTGTCAATTTCCAAACTTGACCATATGTAAGAATGTGAACCGTGAAATAGATCCAGTTACCTTATAGTACCAGGAACTATGGAGACATAAGACCCCACTATATTTTTATGAAGTTTATATTGATTTTTTCTTAGTCTTCAAAAAGTTGTTTTTGGGTGAAAATACTTCAAGGATATCTGACCAGGCTAACATATTCTTAGAGAAAAAAAGAACGATAGAGAAAATGGAGAATCATAGTGTCATAAGGATATTTTGTTCCAAAGAAGAATACTTTTTTCTCCTTCATCATGTATCTGAAAAATTATTCATTACATAGGTGGCAAGGAAATACAACTTCTGGCTACATTTTTTCCGTGAAAAGAGGAAAAAGAAATTTATCCCCTTGCCATGGAAGATTGGAGATTTCATTTTCATAAACATAAATAAAATTAATGAGTTGGCAAATAATTTCAATAATGTGAATTTAAAGTATGCTGAAAATATAAAGGGATTTGATCCTAAAAAAATCTTTGTAGAACACATGCTTTCAATGGGATTCAGTAACTACGTCATTCAGACTATCTTGAATAAATAAGAAGAAGGTAAAAACCAAATTACTAATGTACACGATGCTGGCTAATGCACACGATATTGGTGACCTAGAAACAATATTCAATACTAATGAGTTTTATAAGCAAAAGGGAAAGGGTCCCAGTGAAAAGAGCACCCAGTCTCCAGTTGTTACTCCCAAAAATACCACATCCCGAAGCAATGCTCCAATGAATCACCCAGTTAGAAATATTGTCAACAATAGTTCAAGTGGAAGAGGAGAGAAGAATCCTCCCCCTGGGAAAATCCAGAACTCACATAAGTTCCCTGTGAGAAAGAAAATGAAGAACTTAGTATAAGGGGAAGAGGATAATCTTATAGAAAATGACATCCAAAGCTTTTCTCTGGATGACATGGAGCTAGAGAAAGATATTGAGAAAATATTTCCTGCAATGGAACAACCAGAAAATATGACTCAACAAAATTCTTTATTGGAATTTTTTGCAAATGAGACCTTTAGTGAAGAGGAATCCTTCACTTTTCAAAGTGTTTTTTTTTATAAGGAGTCAAAAAGTTGATTGTAGAAAGAGGTGACTAGAAAAATGAAAAGGGAAAATCTCGCTCAGAGGTCGACCTGAAGGACATGTGACTGTCCCAAATTTCTAAAATCCACAAGGCAACCGAGGATGCTCTCGCTGATTCTATTGATGGTTTGAAAAATGAAAATGCTAAGTTAAAAGAAAGGATACGAGAATTGGAAAATGCCTTAATGCCTCTTCCAATCCTAAGAATTCCTTTGTAAATGGTTAAACCAACTACACCCAACATTAAGTTGAAAGGATCTTCAAATTTACTCAAAACAGTCCGAAGTTATGTAGAGAAAAACATTAAAAACATAATGTCACTGATAACAAAAGCATGGGAGGTATCAAAAAATATTGTTTCTTTCGGTTCAAGGGAACATTCCTTTCATGAGTATCTGCAAGTTGATTTAAAGAATGAAGAAGGTTTCTATGTTGATGTTGTCTTTCCATTTGGAATTAAAGTCTCAAACATGACATAATTGAAAATAAGAGAAGAGGATTTGCCTACTCCAAGTCGAATAAAACAACTAAATGCTTGTTGGAAAGAAAAGATCAAGAATTTGAATAACATTGTCCAAGCATGCAACAAAGCCATAATAAAAAGAGAAGAATTATTCAAAAGTCTCACGAATATAGATCTGGCATGAAGCACTAATGAGGTAAAAGAACCTAAGTTAATTCTCAATTCAATGTTTCTAACAAAGCAACAATTTGATGAACAAGTTGAGATATTTAAGGGGTTATTAGCTGAAAATTTTTATGGCATAGTCGAATATAATGAAGAAGAAATAGACAATTGGTTGGTTAATTATTCCGTGAAAAATCAAGATATTGAGGAGTCGATACATGGAATTCCTCATGACTTAAGAGACATGGAAGGATAATTGTTCAATATTAAAATCAAGCATGAAATAAATGTTGCACCAATGAGAAACTAGATTGAAGATTGGTTTAAAAAGGAAATTGACAACTAACCAAAGAAGGCCAAGAAGCAGTAGTTGAGACAGTTCCTATAACCATCAATGAAGACAATAAAAGGACAATAATAAGCAAGTGAAAGAGAGAGAGAGAGAACATCATATTAAGTTCATGTTGATCACATCTTGCTTTCTTTGTCATTTTTTCATCCAGTTACTCCACTTCTTTGACTAGGAAGGTTTAACCGAAATATGATAATATCTCCCTGTCTTCTTTCAGGTCTTTCTACTATGTCATTGCCCACCATCTTCTTTCCAAAAATTACTTCTTGTTTATATTTTCTTTATGGTCTGCGAGAGCCCCAACCCCAGTCCAAGGACAAACACATTTAGATTTCAAGTCTTTGTAATAGACTTTATGCTTTTTTAGAAATCCCAAGAGAACTATTTCAGGATCAGTGTTGACTGTATTTTATAAATCTAAGTTTTGAGTATAAAATATTTGAGAATGATCTACCATTATCTTTATATTAGCTTCCCATGTGTTTACTCTATTAAAGTTCTCTTATGCATGTAGACTATCTTCTTTTATTTTATGTGATCATAAATCTTTAGTTTAACTATGATGGATGTGAGGAAATTTTGTTTATCTTTTTTCAAATATGTGATGTGTGAGGTTCCTGGTCATCTCTCAGGAACTCTCTTTAATTTTTATTTTTATTTTTCTGCAATCTTTATATTTATTTGAATATCACGACGAACTTTCTCAAAGTCTTATATTATTTTAGAAAATCTATAATTCCAAGAAAATCTTGAAACAAAGAGGAGTACCACCTCTATAAAAAACACAGGGGGATTTGTATCCCCATGAGATTTCCATTTCAGTCCTAACGGATTCAAGTGTCAATAGACATGTAGTACTCTCTACTCAAAAAATGGTCCCTCCAAGTGATCACCACGAATTCCACTCGAATGCTCCTAAGGAGTAGAATGATCATGTGTAGTAGATTCTCGGTCAAAAGCTCAAGAAACTGCTCCACTCGGATCTCAACTCCATCAAAATATATACTAACAATCACTCCAATCCCTAGATCCCAAATCAAGATGTGAATTGCAGTGCCCTATAAATTATAGTCTTGTAAGACATCAACACCAATAGTCTCATGAAGACCCCCAACCAATGGAAAAAGTAAATACGATATCCATCCAACAAGGAGTCTCTCACCTAAACCAATCTCCCAACCACCATATTCAATATAATCCAGACCCCCTACTAACCAAGAATATTATCTAATGGTATACCTAATCCTCAAGCAAGCCGATCCATCCTGCCACATAGCATCCTCATCTCGATCTACTCTCAAATTCCACCAACAATGGAAGGAACCAATCATGCAAGTTCCTGAAACTCCCATGCACTCTAGAAGAGAACCAAACCTTGCATCACATAACTCTAAGTTTTCCATACCAAGTACCTCAATGCCTACAAAACTGTAAACCTTTAGCCGAAGTGTATTGATAACTATGTTGTCTTGTCCACGATCACTAAACTCGACCTACATGTCAATCCACACTACAACCTGCGGTGTCCCATACTCTGGTAATACCCATATGATGTCATCCCTACTATATAGCTCTAGTACACCAAGGTTGAGAGATGTTATCATACTCTCCCAACTCTGCCCTGAAATGAAGATAGATAAGGAATCATGCCCTAATTCATGAGGTTGATATATCGATCATTCCCCCTTGTGCCTCATGACATCATCCTTGAGATCCTCCCAAGAGAATCTCTCTTTGATCTGTTGATGAGTCCTGAAATGGACAAGTTTTCCAACTTAAGGTACATCATGTACTGTCCTCAATATCTTTGATGTTTCCTGCTATGACCATACATCCTTCCAAATGACCTCATAGTCTTCATTAGAAGCCTTTGTCCTACTCTTCTTTCTGTCCTCATTCCACTGAGACTCTAAACCTATATCCACCTCTGGAATATCCTCTGTCCCATGGCTGAGGATTCTCTCCATCATGCCCAAGGCCTCATTTAATTGTCTCGGATGAACCTCCCCTATCATGTTGCATATAATGAAATATCCCATGTCAGGAGGTCTCTACCTAACAACTTTCCATGTCCAATGCAACTAAATATCTTCCCCTATGTTGTTGTATATAATTAAAGTATCAGGAAAGGATAACAAAAATAACTGCAAATGTATGTAGGACTGGGGTGTTTCATATGCATTGGTCAATCCCAAAGGTTTGACCAAGAACTCATCCACCAACACCCATGGTGAATAATCTTTTGTACTCCTCACTAATCTCAAACCATTGGGTACAATATTAGGTAACTCCACAAAATGATGGTCAATCACACTCCCTCCATCGTCACTCATATGACCACTGCTACTGAGAAGGTGATCTCCCAGATCCATGTACTTCTACAAGGGATACGAATCTCCATGCTCCACTAAGTATGTATCCTCCCTGCACTCCAATGCATCCCTCTGGATCCCACTGTACACCTCTGCATTCCTCTGTGAACTACCTCTCATCATTGTATGCCCCTGTATACTCATGAAAGATCCCATATCCTCCTGCATCATCATGTATCCTGGGTGTACTACTGGGTCAACCTCTACATGGATGTCAACCAATCATGGAACCCAAATGGATGTGTCCTCATAAGTTACCCTGGCTATGGAATCCCCATGTGTATGTGTATGACCAACTGTCTCAGAACCCCTCATGAATGGTGGTCCCTGTGACACATGAACATCCTCCCACATCTCAAGATCACATCTCTCCATAATCATCTGTGATCCTGGGTACTCCTCACGCTCCTCCATCAACTAGCACTCCTCTACCAAACCACCAACATCCTCTAGCGATGTAGTTGAAGTATATATCTGAATCTCTGTTGAAATAGATGTAGTGGATCCCTGACTAGCCTCGTCAAGGAGCTCCTCTAATATGGACTCTGATTCTTGAAGGGTTGTTTGTGCACCTTCCAAGAATTCCTGTGTGCTTACCATTTCATGAGTGAGATGGTCCACCTCAATATCTTTCTCCCTTAGTGCCCTATGATACATCTCGCCAACCTCCATAAGGTAATCTCTATCCATAAGTAACTGTTGGTAGTTGGTCCTCATCATAGTCACTCTCTCCCTGAGTGTTTAGAAGTCATCAAGGGAAATATCCCCATCCAAACTATCATGTGCCATCGAGGCTCTCAAAAAATACTCTACCACCAATGTGTGTGTATCATCAATGTGTCTAATGGTTTCCATGATCATGTCCTCTCTGACTCTCAGTTGTCTTATCAAGTGTCATGACGCTTGATCATTATCCTGCGTAGATGATACCTCATGAATCCCACTTCCAATGTCAATAGTGGAATCCCCATCAACACACTCCTCAAGGGATAATTCACCATACTTCCCACTGTTCGGTGTGCTACTGAATCCCCTTAAATGTCAATGTACATCATCATATAATGCTTCCTCAATATGAACCTCCTTTTATCCTGTATGTGCAGTTGTATCCTCTTGTGAACTCACCCTAGTAACATCATCTGCACCCAGATCCCATATGGATGTGTCCATACATGTGATATGGTCATCCCAATCAACAAGGAAACATCCTCATCACCATAGACTGGTCCTGGAAGTAAGTGCCCCATCAATCTGTCGGTCTCCCCAACCTGATCTATCAATGGACTCCCCAAAAGAGATGAATCAATATCCCCATACTGATAGGTATGTATATAGTCATATGTATCCAAGTCATTCCTCTCTACATGGGCCTGTGGATCCACATGTTCCTTGTGTTCAATAACTACACAAGGCTCCTCTACCATGTTGGAATATCATTGATATCCTCAAACGTCATGTCTAGCATAAGTGTCTGAGAAGGTAATTAATGTGTCATGCTCAACTCCATAGGATGATCATTATCCCCCACGCATGACCTCATATCAACATCCAATGGTGGATCACCCAATCTCCAATACTCACAAGTATCACTACTATGATGAAGTTTTGAGTCCTCAACACTATATGATCGAGAAACTAAAGCATATTCATTATCATCATAATTCTCCAACTATCCATCAACTGTGCAGGAGTCTTGGGACTGCTCTACCTAGGAATATAAGGTTTCATCCTCATACACAACCTCCTCATCACTATCCTAGTGCACCTCAGTGTAATGCACTCTCCCTTTACCCCTGCATCTATGATTCGACTCCCAAAGCTCTTTGCAACTGTGGAAAAGTTCCCTGCTCCTAACGGTTGTATGCTCAATCTATGATCCTTTTAATCTACTAGCATGTGGTGATGTATCTACTTTCCTGACTACTTTGGCTCTATTTTCCTCTATTCTTGTGCTCCAATAATTGACTTCTTCCATCTTCTTGTCCCATAATTCAACATCATCTTTAATCTACCTAGGATTTTTGATGGATACAAACTATTGGAATGTTACCTGAGCCATGAATGTCTCACTAAGAGCTTGATACTCCTTATCACAATATATAATCTCCTTTGCAAAATCCATTTCCCCTTCAGGAATACTTGATATAGGCTATACTCCACGACCTGTTCACTTGGTCATCAACATTTTTTTCACAAGCTAGCACAGGACTTGGCTCTGATACCATTGTAATGTTCCCAAGTGGTTTTGCTTGGACCATTTGGAGTTTGAGTGTTTTCTGGTTGTGGTATTTTGTCAAACAATTTGTTGATTTGTCTTGTTAAGGTGTGCTATGATTTTTTTTATAGAGTTTGGAACAATAAATGATAGAAATTATACAACAACAGATACAAAACAAGATGCAATACAAGAAATAGAAAAAAATACCTTAGATATGATTTTATTTATTATATATAGCTAACCTCCATACAATAGTAGAGAAGATATGGATCATAGATAGGAAAATAATGAGTGTGGCTGATAATTCCTCCAAGTACAATAGAAATATGAAGATATAGGCTTCCAAAAGCCTCCCCAAAATAAATTATCTCCAAGAGCCAACTACTTCCCTTGTTGTAAGAGTTGTCTTCTCTAGCCCAATGCGCCCTCACTGGTTGTAGCAAGCTAAGATTTCGACCTCCTTGAATATGAGCACCAAATCATTTAGACCAACTACCAATCTATAGATTGTGTGATGGGAAACTCTTGTGATGGATATCCTATCTGTTGGGAGTGATCTCACCCTCCAAATTACTAGATCCTCTATGAATAATGTGCCCTCTTGAAGATAAATGCGCCCCACTAGATAATAGAATGGATCTGTAGGAGAATACCCTCATACATTGATGAAAAAAGGCACTAGGGTGGTAGCAACCATTCCTGGAAGGATCTCAACTGTATGTCTATATTCCCCAAGCCAAATCTAATCTCTCTTCCTCAACTGATGCGCCCAACCTATAGAAAACCCTTTGGAAATGCGCCATGCCTCCTCTTCACTGTATAAATGATGCATGTAGCTAAATAAGAACTGAACTAGAGTGGTGAGGGAGAAATGTTTCACCTGCTTGGCCAAGCTTGGATCAAGAACAGGAGAATATTTCACTCTCTTGTTGATCCCTAGGGTTTATTTAGTCAAAACCCTCAAAACCCCCAAATATCATGGGCTCTCTAGCTAAGAAGCCAAACAACACAATGAGAGAATAGAAGCCCCTATCTCTCTTTTATACCCATGTTCACATTTTCTCTCCAAGTGACTTTTAATTTACTTTTAATATTTCTTCATAAAATCACTTTATTAATTATTAACCTTTTTTCCTCTAAAAAGTGATTAATTTACCCATATGGCTTCTTCAGCCACTGAAAGTCACTTTTCATCATCTTATCATGTAGATATTTTCCTCTCGTTTCCAATGAGCTATTACACTAAGGTGTTTCTTCACATATTATGCCCAAAATCACATGCTTAATGAATTTAATTAAATATGTTCAATATTAACTCAAAATTATGGAAATCATCGGAATGCAATGAAACCAATGACAAGATGTATGAAATGGATCTTGATGATGAAATATGATGAATAATGTGATTCAGGCCCAATAAAAATCCTCAATACCTCCCAATCTCACTATAACCCTTAACTTGTTACTTTGACATGCATCCCAATCTGTAACATAAATAAATCCAAAAATGGGGACATTACATTAAGGATATAGTATTTCATTACTATTCATTTCAATCAATTTGTTTTGTGATATCTTTGTTAATTTTTTTTCTTGATTATGGGGCTAACCAATTTGAGATGTTAAACACATTTCCCCACACATGCATAAGGTCTTGTTGATGTGTTTTCACCCATCAAATAGAGATCATTTTTTTTCAAACTTGGAAAGTTCCAAATAATCTTCAACTATTGATCGTGGAGACCCAACAAGTTTCCAATCAGCTTTAGTTTTCGAGTTCTTCATCATGAAAGGATAAAAAATATGGTTTCTATTTTGAAAAAAAAAGAGAGGAAACTAAAATATACTAAAAGAAGAAAATTTCTTATGTCTATCTTCTCACTAAATATCCCCATGTATTAACTCCATTCAACACTTTACAGAATCTAAAACAGAGGTCATATGCCCAACATATTCCAATTTCCTCACTTGTCTATATTTCCTCAATCATCTCTATACTACCACCCCATACTTTGCCACCTTCCTTACTCTTTTATTTACTCTCCACACTTAATACTTAGCCATTTTTCCTTCTTTCCACTCTACTCTCCTTCCTCACTACTCTCCATACTTAGACATTTTTCCAATCTTCCACACCATTTCCATATTTAACTATTTTCACATTTACCATTTCCATACTTAACCCTTTCCATTTTCCTTTTCTTTTTCCATTTTACTTTTCCATATTTCCATTTCGTTTTTCCATATTTCATATTTCATTTCCATTTCCATACTTTCACATAACTCTATGAATTACCTCCCCAACACTTAGTCATTTTTCATGACTTACCATGTTTTAATCCTTTTTATAGTAAGTCTTCCATTGCGGATCTAGGACAACCTTCCTCTTCATTTACCCTTTTCCCTCATGCCCAAGTCCCACAAATCAAAATTGTGTGATCCTAAATTTTCTCCTCCATTTCCACATCATTCAAATTGCACCTTCATTAAGTTTTACATTAGTTAATTTCTTGACCTTCAAATTCGGATGTGAGAGACCCTACTTCACCCATCCCTTGACCTCTCCTCCCGCAACCCATGTGACTTATCAAATTATCACCCACATGACTTATCTTATTTTTTACTCACTTTTACACTTGGTCTATTTATTGAATGCGGGAATGTGGGAGTCCATACTTCTTATTTCTCATATCTCCCTACCCCCGCAATCCACATCCCTAACTCATACTTAATCTGTATTCCCCTAACTTCGTCAAACTTTCTTCTAATTTTTTAATATTATTTCATTTAAATATTATTTCCTATCCTAAGTTTACTTCTCTTTATTTTGGGACACACCTCCAAGTGACAAATGGTAGTGAAGACCTATTATACATGGACACATGGTAGTGAAGTGAACCTACCCTTTAGTGACATGATGATTGGACAATGAATTCAGAATTCTAAGACTCTCTCAAATTCATTCACAAATAACATGGAGACGAAATTTCTTTATAAATATGTCATGAGAACCCCCCCAAAATGCATGTGGGATAAAGAAATTCGAATTTGCAAATCAAAGGCCCATATTTCATGAGGACAGATTAACGGTGGTTGAGTCCACATCTTCTGGAGCTCATAATGTTTGATCCCTATGTCTGATTCGAGCAAACAAGAGCTAGTTGGAAATGTAAAGAGATGAAGAAAAAATTGGAAGTGGTTTCAATGGCTTAAATATCAATTATCAGGCCCTAAAAGTTAAATTATAGTCAAGACTATTTTTGAACTTGGAAACAAATTATTTTTGGAAAATGATTTATTTAAAGAAATTACTGAGCTTCTAAAGTGGGCCCTGTACTTATCGCACAAGTTCTAGGTTGGTAAAATCCTGACCCAACCACCAAGTGGTGATAACTAAGGGACACTATACCAAATTTCACCTCGATATAGGTCCCACACTTCAAGGGTGACTAGGTCACTCTAGGGAAGCGATCCTGGTGACCCTGGGGGGATTGAGACAGATGGAAGGGAAGAAAGATAATTATTCCCCTAAAGGTCAATGATGGAATATAAAAGTGGCTTTTATGACTTGTTTCTAGGTGGTTTAAAGTTTCCAAGTCTTTGGGTACCTGTAAAATTGATTGTACCTGCCTGGGACATAAGAAAAACCACACTTGCATATAGTATGTTAGGTGGACAAGAAAGTTAAGCTTTCTGTCCCTAATTGTAGAAATAACCAATGATATATATCAGCATATAGGAGATAATAAGGCTGCAAAATAAGTGATAAAAGTATGATTCAACAAGAAAGAGACAAGCTAGTGAAATCTAGCTTAACTCAACAATGATGAAGAAATACTTAAGAAAAAAATCAAAGTTGAAACAAAATATTACTATAGTGATATTTATCATACGTATGACTGTAACAAAATTATTATTACAGAAAGATATTCAACCACCAAAATTTTTTCAAAACTTTCCAAAAGATGTGTTGTACTTAATAGATTATGTGGGCATATTTTAGGCAATTTTCAACAACTAAATTATGAGTTATTGAAGAATTTGGTTAGGGTTTTCTACATCCCTAATGGATTTAGGTTAAATTTGTAACAACAGTAATAAATAATTGTAGAAATGAAACTCCCCAGTGGCTCAATCAAGCATTTATAACATATATTTGATTCCACTAGGAACAACTTCAAAATCACGAAATCTCACGTTTCCCAAAGAAACAATTTTAAATCTCCAATGCAACAAGTGATAACTAGTGTCTTTAATGATTGGGTTAATGGAGTCAAGAAAAGAAATAGCTAGAGGTACTAACTCTTTTGGGGTGTAAATCCTCTTACTCCCCAAGGCAAGTATCTCTAGCTAGGGTTTAGACTAAGAGGGTGTATGTGCTTATACTTCTCTTAGTAAACCCTTATTAAATCAACAATACTCAGGCATAAAATGATGGTGGCTAAGGTGGGCATGTATGCCCTTATAATTCCCACCAAGCTCTAGAAAAATAACCTTGACTTTAATAACAAATTATAGCACAAACTAAAATCCTTACCAATTCAAGAAAAAATGCTAAGACAAACCACCACAATAGAAAAAGAAGAGCATTCCAAGGCTAACGCATCACTTCCACCAACCCATAACCAAGAAAGTAGCCATACACAAAAGCACAAGAGAGAAAATAGCCAAAGATAGTGAAAATTTTAATCCAAGGCCTCTCCAAATGGGAGAGATATGATTCCAAATGAGATCTTATGATCTCTATTTATACAAAATGTCACTAACATGGTTTGTCCACATAATTTTAGGGTAAACCAAAGATTAGGGGTCAAAAACCCTAATATTTCCCCTTTACACAAATAATATTAAACAAATCATCTTTAAATTCACTTTTACACAAAAGGAAACCCTAACTTAAGGTGATGTCACCCCTTTAGGGGGTGTTTTGACACTAGGATCAAGTCGTTGGTGTTGGAGAAGCATCGTTAGGCCTCCGAAGGCCACATGTCAATAATCTAGGAAATATCCCCATGGTCAAGGCCTCATTCTCCTCAAAACGTCCATGTGTAAATGAGTGATAACTTCACCACCAAACCCTAGCCCTTCTAGGTGATGTCATGCCTCCAAATGATGATGGTTTTCCTCTCCTAGGAAAAGTGTTTGGCATGTGAGGGCTAGGTCATGTCTTCTAGGTTATTTTCTAGGCCCCCGAAGGTATCTCTCTCTCATCCAGCATGCGGTCCCTTGACATCCAACCTGTGGGGTTCAAGCCCCATGGAAGCCCAAGCTAGGCTTGTTCCTCCAAAACTGTCCACCAACTAGGTCCTACAAAGACAAACAAGCATGCTCTCCAAGGATGTACAACAACATCTTGTTGTACACAAATTCTTTGGATGAAACAAACATTGCAAGACATTCAAATAGAATACAAGAAACCAATTTCAATACTATGTGACAACACCAAATCCATAATCATTTCAAAGAATCCAATGATACATTCAAATACAAAACATATTCCAATCAAATATCATTTTCTGAGGGAACAAGTAAATGATAAAATTTTCAAGTTGGAATATGTTCCTACCAAGGAACAAATAACATACATATTTACAAAACCACTATCCAAAGATACATTTGAATATCTCAAACAGGAGATGGGAGTCATTCCCATTTCTTGGTGAAAGCTTCAGCTGAAAGTTGTTGGGAGCTCAACATAAGCAAAATCTCAGGGGGAGAGTGCATATGGTTGCATGGTGTAGAGAAATATGAAGAGTATCACTCTAGGGGGAGTTGCAGAAGACAAGGAAATTGTTGGTTACAGAACATAAAATGAAGAATATGGTAAAAGGGAGAAAAATATTTTTTCCATTGATGTCAAAGGGGGAGATAAAAGCATCATGGGGAGACTTACATAGACTATAAAAATTCAATATTTATGAATGTGTTTCCATTAATGAAAAAAGCGACAAGGGGGACTTGCATATACTAGAAGAATGTTGTATTTATGAATGTGTTTCCATCAATGAAAAAGGGGGATATTGTTGGAAATTGTGTTGTCATTTATGTCAAGGTAGTCATGGAGGTCATTGATAGTGACTCCCTATGAAGATGAAGGTAGACATACTTTGATGATAGGTCCAAGGATAGAAACCTATAAACAAAATCAAACCAGATAGAGAAAGTCTAGAAGGTCCCTGCACATCAATATATCTATGTATGTTGATTAAATTTATATGAGATCTCTGCTAGGGTACTCGATGACCAGGTTGCAAAGGATCAGATGAAGCTCTGACTTGCACTAATTAAATTATGGCGAAGTTTCTGTGAGAAAATAAAGCATCATCCATTAATCATTGATCATTCAACAAGATCAACAATCCATACGTGAAGATAATGAAGCAAAGGAAAAATAAAATATCCCACATGCATAAGGGAAATAGACTTTGATGGGATTATAATGAACAAGTGAGAGATCCTATTTTGAATGTAAATGGAAGATCCATGTAATCATGCGAAAGGAGTTAAATTTTAGTGCCATAATTTCCATTTTCATATTAATAATGGATGACAGAGATTAAATCTTAGATCCATATCTAACCAGATCGATGGCCTGAAGTAGTCCTGAATTTGAAATCCAATGCGACGGTGAAAGGATTTCAGAGTATTTATCTCAGGCCATCTTGAGACATTCCTACAGAAGAAGATCTGAATCAACAGGGATTGTTGATCTATCAGAGCAATATACAATAAATCTGAACTGGTGATTGGATGTGAAGGACTCTAGTCTTTGAAATATTATGAGCCAGCTTAGATACCATGTTACGTCCATGTCAGTGCCACGAAACCCAACACCTATAGAAGGGGCCACGTGAAGGACACATGAGACAAATAAGTTGCAGGTAATAAATGTCACATCATATGCCATGTATCAGACTTCATAGAGTGCCATGTAATTACCAGGTCAGTTCCATGAAAGTAGGCAAGTGTAACCTAGTGACTGGACCATGTGTCATAAGAAAATTTGGCCAGGCGCAAAGGTAACATGAAGTCCAATGAAAATCAGAGTTACAAACAGTTGGAATAATCAACAGAATATGGACACCGGCCAATGATGACGATCTACTTAGAATGGCATAGGATCTATATCTAGGAGAGACACATGGAGGTGTCCCATTGAACATAGATTATCGGAGCAACTACTCAGAATTATAGACATTCATAATACTCCATAGAATATATACCCTGACCAATGATCGAGATAAATTAGGAGTAGCCTATAATAGTAGCTAAGATAGGGACACATGGTGACAAATTGATAGTCAGAGTTAAGGCTCAAAGGTGTCGGCACATAAATCAAGGCTGTGATGGAATATTCTTCGACACCCCTCTTATTGGAGCTGTGAAACTTTCCCAATATTCTAAATGTTAATTGATAATCTCCGACAATATCGAAAAAGGAATTTTCTTCGATTCTTTTGCATTGGAGTGTTGGAATAGGCTCCATACATTAGTAGCCATGTATCAAAGTGCCAAGTCATCAAAGTGTATGAAGAAGAGATGAAGTAATTGATGACATCAATGCCACATCAATATAAGTATCCATGTCAGTATCCACATTAGCCTAAGTATCCCCGTCAGTGTAAGTAACCACATCAGGATCACGTCAGTACCATGTTAGACCCACGTGGGAGTTGTCTAAGTAGGTACGTCACATCAGAGTGGATTGTCTGTTCGGAGTAATCTATATTGAGGATATAATGAGTTACCACATCTTATTGGTGGTTGGAATGAATCCATTAGAGTAAACTAACTAGAAAAAATCCAATATAACAACTCTGACTGACGACAAAGATCTATTCGAAGTTGAATATATCAACAATTATAGAGAAGACACATGGTATTGTTCAGGGAGACTGATAGTCTTGTAGGGAGATATACTTCGACGACAAGCACTCAGTCATAGATGAGGTTCTATGGGGTGTTAAGTGTCAGCCCAACCATTAATGACGACGATTCATTTTAAATTTCAATTTAACGGTGGATGAGTTTTGAGGTATAGGGATCCAATATAACCGGTGGTCCCAATAAATAAATGAGCAAGATCAAACAGAGAAATGATCGAACGAATGGTGTGCGTTGAGATGGTGTTGAGTGTTTCAGCACCTCGGTGGTCTTGATATGAAAGAATAAATCGATGGTTGTGATCAAATGAAGGATATATTGGATGACATATGTAGATTGAAGTGTTGTAGAGTGTATTAGTACCCTGATGAATGCAATTGTAAATCAATGGACAAGATTGAATACATGATGCAATTTGACGGCTGCTAAGCATCAAAATTGTGTTGTGTGTTCTGTGAGTAGATCGCATGAAATGAGAAGTGTCAGGGTCCAATTTTTAGGAAGATGCAAAGGGACTTGAAGCTAACTTGATGAACATGACTTTGTATGTGGACAAATGGTTGAGTACACGAGCTCTATAATTGATGATCCCTTGATCAAGCTAGTGTGTGAGTGTGCGATGGACGCGGTGTGAAGAGATGTGAGGAGAAAAAAGACTCTGAGGTCCATACAATATCATGGAAGTGATGAAGATGATCTGATGTTTGATGACACAAAGAATGAAGCATGTTGGAGAGGTATTCTAAAGAAAACTACTAATTACAAATATTTTCAGGGTGGTAAGGTGGAGCAAGGAAGGGGATTAGTGTCTCCTACAAGTTGGTGCCTGTGAACAATAATTCTGTGGGTTGGTGCCCAATGAATGAATTGGTGCTCAGTAAGGGGATTGGTGTCCCATGTAGGTTGGTTCCTACAAAGATTATTTTACATTGGTGTTTGGTGTAAGTTGGTGCTTTCAAATTTTAAAAATAAAGTTTTATGGTTTTCTCCCAGTTGAGTTTCCATGATAAATATTTGTGTATTATGTACTGTATGATTTAACTATTCATTATTAACTACTAGTAAATACAAAATTCTAAGAAAGTTGTGGTAAAAATTATCGTGTAATACTTGTTATAGCACAAGTTGTAGGTTGGGAAAATCCTGACCCAACCACAAAAGCAAGTGCTACAACTTGGGAATCCTACACCCAATGCCACCTCGATGTAGGTCCCACACTTCTAGGGTGAATAGGTCACTCTAGGGAGGCGATATCAGTGACCCTAGGGTGAATGAGATGTAGATGAATGGATATGGAAGTGGAGCCCCTAGAGGTCAAATCTAAGTGGAGTGAAAGGTGGGAAGATATGCCTTGTAAGTCAAGTGATTGTTGCTCCAAAGGTATAGTACTTCTCTGGATGATTGTACCTTCCTGAAACACAAGAAAATCCAACTTGCAATGATATATTTTAGTATGTATCAGCATGTTAAGCTTATTGCCCCTAATTTTCAGCAATAGATGATAGTTTATATCAGCAAATAAAGAATCCAAATCATCATACGAAGATCTAAACTAGTTAAGTAAATCAACATCAAGATTATCAATAAATATGGGCTAAAAAATGGCACTTAAGAGGTAAGAGAAGATGATCATTGTAAACATGTATTTTCTGCATGAAATTGCAGACTTATGGTTGTATATTTCAGTCACTTATATCAGCAAATTACACCATCAAAATATTCCAACAATTACCCCAAAATATGCACCCTAGTTAGTAGAGTAAATGAGCAAAATTTAAGAGTTAATCTAGGGTTAGTTTAGGAGTTAAGATTAGTTATCTATATAGGTTAGATCAGCCCTAATGGCTGTAGGTTAGGGTTTGTAACAACAATTTAAGTAGTGTGAGATAGGGGACACCCTAGTTGGGTAAGAATCCTCTCAATGTGGCAAACCAACTAAAAGCTAGAGATCTTTCAAAAGACCAAAAATCATGTTTCCCAAGGCGCTGATTTTATATCTCCAATGCAAAAAATAGAAGACTAGTGCATGTACTATTGGGTTAATGGAGTCAAATAAATGAACTAGATATGCTATTTCCTTGGGGGTGTAAATCCTCTTACTTCCCAAGGAAAGTATCTCTAGTTAGGGTTTGAGAATGAGGGGTGTTAATCCTCTTACTTCCTTAAACAAACCCTTGCAACATCAGTGAACTTTAAGCAATAAATGATGGAGACTAGAGTGAGGGTGTAAATACTCTTACTTCCCACTTATCTCCTATCACAACAATCCTTGACTTGAACATGTGATAGCATAAGAGTAAAAGACCATACCAAAATCAGGAAATATGCTAAGATAATACACCATAAAAGCTAGAAAGCATTCATCCAAGGCTAGATCCTCACTCCTCCATCAACCATTCACAAGAGATAGCCATAAACAAGTGCACAAGAGACAAATATAGCCAAGTGTAGCCAAAATTTCAGATCAAGGCTTCTCACAAGAGGGAGAGTTATGTTATAATGAGATCTTATGATCTCTTATTTATACAAAATGTCACCAAGGTGACTTGTCCACATATTAAGGGGTAAACCACAAGACTATGGGTAAACAACCCTAATCTTTCCCCCTTCAACAAATTAATATTAAAAAATTCATTTAAAATTTCACTTTTTCACAAATAAAGCCTAATTTACCTAGACATCACCCCTTTAGGGGACGTTTTGCCACTTGGGACAACTCGTTGGTGTTAGAGAAGAAATGGTAGACCTCCCAAGGCCACATGTCAAACATATAAGAAATATCCTCATGGTGAATACCTCCTCCTCCTCAAAACGTCCATGTGTCAATGAGTGGTAACACCACCACCAAACCCTAGCCCCCCAAATATGATGTCAAGCTAAAAAATAATATGTTTTGCCCCTCCTGGGAAAATCGTTCGGCATGTGATGGATGGGACAAGTCTTCCACATCATCTTCTAGGTCTCCAATACTTCATCTTTGTGATCTGGCATGTGGAGCCTTGGCATCCAACCTGTGGTCTTGCAACCCCATGGAAGCCTAAGATAGGCTTGTTCTTCCAAAGCTACCCACCAACTAGGTCGTGCAAAGACAAATAAGCACACCCTCCAAGGATCTCAAGTCATAACATCATGATAAGTGAATCCAATTAATAAATGAGCCACCTAAGCATGTGCATCAAAGATCATTATATCAAACAGTTAATTGCTAAAATAAATTATGTGACTTGTCAAGCTTGAATATGGGAGGGTTGATGAGGTGTCCTATTGAGTAGATCTTTCCCTAGGTCAATTTAAGTTTCCA
The DNA here is from genome assembly GCA_009831015.1 of Picea engelmannii. Classification (NCBI taxonomy): domain Eukaryota; kingdom Viridiplantae; phylum Streptophyta; class Pinopsida; order Pinales; family Pinaceae; genus Picea; species Picea engelmannii. Next base: position 35,642 of record ML817167.1, on the reverse strand, counting down.
ATAATTCCCTCTCTAAGCCATGTAAAGTGGATGAGATGGTTGGGGTCAAGACTCAATGGGCATAGGGATCATGACATACAATAGGTCGTAGTGTCTCATTCATGGGTTCCTTTATAGAGGGTGCATGGTACCTTCGTCCATAATGCACTTTTTTGAATCCCATTATTTTCCATTCTTTTATTCTTTCATAATTTTAAGGAAAGGTTGAAGGCCACTACCCTGGCGTAGTGTTCAGATAATGGAAATTTCCCCCACAAACACCTAGTGGAAATGAGAAGTCTGGATGGTGATGAGACCCCTTTTCTCTTAGCCATGCAACAAAGAGTCATTACCCTGGTTTGGTGACCATATGATGGCAATGTCATACCACTAGATATTCATGGACTTGATAGGTTGGCTCGTAATGAGACCTCCCATCCTTCAACTAACCTTTTAAGCATTCTTTATCATATTGTGGGTCCACTTTTCTCAAAGATAAGTGTTTCACGACTTTCTTGGGTGATCCCTCAACGAAGCATCTAGAATGTTCATACAGGGCTTTTATATTTTACCCAACATCAATTCCTCTGGGCCTTCAACCCCTTCTTCCCATAGAATGAGGGACAACCCCTTATTGGGTCAATACACCCTAAAATCCCAATAGATAAGAAAATGGAGGGGAACAATGATGGAAAGTGGTAAGTATGTTCGAGAATGGTACAATGGATCTTTAAGGGAGTTCCTAATAGCAAACCCATCCCCAAGGAATACCACATACTAGGGCACAATGTCAACCACCAAGGTGAAGCAAGGAAAAATCCATAATGCCAAAGCATATATCATGAAATATAGAGCAATATAAGATACAACATACTCAAATGGCTTAAATATTGAAATGATGCTCACCATAATACTGACTTGTACC
>ML817167.1:0-17304 GCA_009831015.1 Picea engelmannii | reverse complement strand
GAAAATCGAGTCAATAGCACATGTCTATGTCAATGCAGCCAAATAATATGTCATCAATTCATAACGCCTCATAATCATAAATCGAGTGCCCAAAAGTATAATAATCCGGATCACTTGCGAGCAAGTGTCCTCAAAGAATAAGTTTTCTTAGTGCGCACAAGAGCGGGATGTTACATACACCCCCTCTTGGTCTAAACTTCATCCCAAAGTTTCACAATATATAAGGGCCAAAATAATATGTATCACAGTATCATAGGTCTATCTACCAAACAAAAATGGAAACTGCTGGCGCATATCATATGCGTCCTCCCAGGTCGTCGAATGCGAACTATAGTGGTCCCACTAGACCTTGACCTGATCTACTGTTCGACGACGTAGTCGTCGAACGCGATGATCCAGGATGCGGATCGGCTCAGCTGTGAGTGCCCCCTCGTCCAATACCTGCAAGGAAATCATGTCAATAACGTGTGTAGGATCACTAATATAATGTCTCAAAACAGATACGTGAAAAACATCATCCATACACCTCAAGGAATCCGGAAAGGTTAGTTGATAGGCCACGGGCCCCTTCCTCTCCACAATCTTGAAAGGTCCCGCAAACCTAGGAGAGAGTTTAGCTCCCTTTCCAAACTTGATCGAAATCTTATGCGGTTTAACCCGCAAGAAGACTCGATTGCCAACCTCGTAACTACGGTCAACACAATGCACATCAGCATAAATCTTCTGTCGATCTCGCGCTTCTTTAATCCTTTGTCTTATTGTTTGCATTTGCTCTTCCATTTCTTTGATCGCTTCTGGTCCCACCGGGACCATATCCTCAAGTTGATCCCAACTCAAAGGTGCACGACATGGTCGCCCGTAAAGAAACTCGAAAGGCACCATCTTAATGGTGCTTTGGTAATTGTTGTTATAAGTGAATTCTATCAGTGGCAAGAATTATTCCCAACTCTTTTGTTGGTCCATCACGTACATGCGCAACATGTTCTCCATGGCCTGGTTCGTTCGTTCAGTCTGCTCATTAGTCTGCGGATGATACGCAGTACTAAAGTTAAGTTGGGTTCCCAAGGCCTCTTGGAAACTAGTCCAAAATCGTCCAGTAAACACTTGATCAGATATAATCCTCTTAGGCACGCCATGTAGCCTCACAATCTCACTGATGAAAACTCTAGCTATGTTAGGCACCTGATACATCGTATACACAGGAATAAAGTGAGAACTCTTTGTCAGAGTGTCTACTACTACGAAAATCAAGTTGTGTCTCCTTGCTGTCAGTGGCAATCCAACAATAAAATCCATTGAAATAACCTCCCATTCTGATTCCAGAATAACGTGTGGCTATAGTAATCCTGCTGGATGTCTATGTTTAGCCTTTACCTGCTAACATTCTAGACATCTGGCCACATAGTTGACTATGTCTTCCTTCATTCCCTTCCAAAAGAATAAGGGTTTAAGGTCCACCCTCATCTTCGTGACTCCCGGGTGAGCCATGTATACTGCTCTATGAGCCTCGCTTAGGATCAAGCTCCTCAACTCGTCATTCAGTGGTATGTAAATCTGATTTTTAAAACTCAATAATCCATCGTCGTCAAATGTAAATCCTTCAAATCTTGGTACCATCATTGTGTTTTGTTCAATAAAATCCTCGACCTCTTTGTACCAGTCATCGTCACGCTGTAAAGTTAGAATATTTTCACGTAGATTCGTCTGAAGAGGCAACACCGAAAAGATGTGTGGTCTCTGACTTAATGCATCTACCACTTAGTTCACTGTTCCTTTTATGTAAGTAATCTTGAAGTCGTACTCACTAAGCAATTCCAACCAACGTCGTTGTCATGCATTCAGGTTGCTTTGTGTAAAGATGTGTTGTAGTCCACAGTGGTTCGTCTTTAGTTCAAATTTTCATCCAACAAGGTAGTGTCTCCAAACCTTCAAGGCATATATGATGGCTAACAACTCCAAATCGTGTGTCGCGTAGTTCTCCTCATGCCTTCTTAGTTTCCTTGAGATGTAAGAGATCACTCGACCATTTTACATCAAGACTCTGCCTAAGCCTTCCTTGGATGCATCATTGCACACCAAGAAGTTCGCATCCATGTCATGGACTTTTAGTATCGGTGTCATTATCAACAACTCCTTGAGCCTCCTAAAAGCTTCCGCTCATTTCTCGGTCCAAACAAACTTCTTGTTCTTCTTCTGCAACTTCGTGATCGGATTTGCTATCTTTGAAAATCCCTCGACAAACCGTTGATAGTATCCTACTAAACCCATGAAGCTACGTACTTTCAAGACGTTCGTTGACGCAAGCCATTCCATAATAGCCTCGACCTTTGCTAGATCCATAGTGATACCTTCGTCAGAGATGACATGCCCTAAGTAGTGAATCTTCGATTGATAAAATGAGCATTTGGACAACTTCCCATATAATTTGTGCTCTCGCAAACACTGTAGTACCAAGCGCAAGTGCTCATCATGCTCCTCTATCGTCAGAGAGTAAATCAAAATATCGTCAATGAATACTTGGATGAACTTGTCCAAGTACTCACAGAACACCCCGTTCATCAAACTCATAAATACCCCTGGGGCATTTGTCAGTCCAAACGGTAAAACAGTAAAATCATAATGTCCAAACCTCATCTTAAAGGCAGTCTTATGGTTGTCATCCTTCTTAATCCATAACTGGTGATATCCTGATCGCAAATTGATCTTTGAGAACACCGTCTCACCCTTCATTCGATCAAACAAATCATCTATCCTCGACAATGGATATTGATTCTCGATCGTTTCCTTGTTCAGTTGACGGTAATCAATGCAGAGCCTCCATGACCCATCCTTCTTTCTTATGAAAATAACAGGCACACCCCACAATGATACACTTGGATGTATCACCCCCAGGTCCAACAATTCTTTCAGTTGCATTCTCAACTCCTGTAACTCCAGGGTCAACATCCGATAAGGCATTCTCGCTATCAGTTCAGTCCCTGGTTTTAGGTCTATAGTAGACTCCAATTCCCTCTTCGACGACATCCCAGGAAACTCCTTCGAAAATACGTCTGCAAACTCACTCACCACCAAAACGTGTTCTAGACCTTCTGTTACTCCCTTCTCGTTTAATGCAAGGATCACATAAAGCTTACATCCCTTGTGCATGCTCTTTCATAGCTACAAGGAAGAGATGAACCTCAGGGAAACTCCCTGGTTCCGTCCTACTATCATGCATCTTTGTCCCTCATCATCGACCAAGCTCAACCATTTCGTCTTACAGTTGAGTATCACCTCATGCAATTCCAACCAATCCATACCAATCACGACGTCATAAGATCCTAAGATCATGACGTACAGATTGGCCCTGGTGAAAAACTCTCTTAGGTTAAGGGTACATCCCATAACCTTTCCTCCAACCTTCTGTTTGGCTCCCGAAGCCATCTCTACGAAGCTAAACTCATCTTGCTTGACTTCCTTAACCTTAATCCTTTTTAGCATTGCACCAGAAATGAAACTCTCGGTAGCACTGGGATCTATCAAAATACTAAGGGTTTGGTCAGCGACAGTACCTGACATATCGAGCACAGTCGACCGGTGCTCTTCTTGGTAGATATTCATCGCTGCATGAATCCGATGGCCTTGCCCAAATCTCCCATAGTAGTGGGTCCGGCTGATCCAGATGATCTATTCCTCTCCACTGGGCAGTCACGTTGGTAGTGTGGCTCCTCACACGTCCAACACCCCTTCTTCGGTCTAGTACTCCTGGTACCCAAAGTCAACGTTGTTGATTATGTTGTGGTCCCCGATAAGGTGTCCACTGCTGAGGCGTCGGTCGTCAAGGTGTAGTGAAAGAAGATCCCCTCTAGAAGCCACGATATCCTGGCGTATGTCTAGTTGGCCTCTGATGCTACTGCGCACCAGATGACACCTACCCTATTGGTCTCGCTAGAGTCTTGTTGTAACCCCCGCTGATAAGCTCCTCCTCTGCTATGAGGGCCTTATGGACGAGATCATGCAAGGTTTGAGGCATCATATTCCTAACCTTTGCACGTATGCTTCCATTAAGGCCGAATATGAACCTGTTGACCTTAAGTTTCTCAGTATTAAGATGCGGAGCATACTGGAAGATGCTCCAAGGGTGCCACTTGCCTCCTTCTGTTTCTCCTATGCGACGTGCCCTTCAGGACGCACTACTTGCTCCAAGGGTGCCACTCGGCTCTTTCCATTTTTCTTGCGCGACGTGCCCTTTAGGACACACTACGTGATCCAAGGGTGTCATTCGCCTCTTTCCATTTTTCTTGCGTGACGTGCCCTTCAGGATGCACTACGTGCTACAAGGGTGCCACCGCCTCTTGACTGACTTGGTAGACATCTATAACCCCTGGAGTCAATACTCCGCTAGGTGATTTCATGGGAGACTAAGGGCCTCTAAGAAATAAATCTCCTGCCTTATTACACGCCCCTTAGAATCATTGTGAGCAACTGTCGCAGTCAGCCCTCACGACATCGTGGGTCTTCTCGAACTAGGTAGTCGTTAACCTATAGTTAGAGCCAAGGCGAGAGTGCTAGTAGGTTATGGTAGGTTTGTTGTCCACACCTCTCCCTCAATGTATCTGGTAGTTGAGCGTGACCCCTCTACTCCACATGTGAGTCTGGTCGGCAAGCTATCATCAACCTGCATCATCAATGAATCATGTTAGAAATATATCATAATTATATCCTCTAATCATATGCATAGATGTCATATATATAACAATCAAACCCCAATAGTCCACTCCCTGACTCGATCCAGAGTCCAAGGGGTTCCATCGATGCCTCTGCATCCTCAAGTTCCAAAATTCTGCACACAGGAAAATCGATTCAATATCACCTGTCTATGTCAATGCAACCAAATAACATGTCATCAATTCATAACGCCTCATAATCATAAATCGAGTGCCCAAAAGTATAATAATCTGGATCACTTGCGAGCAAGTGTCCTCAAAGAATAAGTTTTCTCTGTGCGCACAAGAGCGGGATGTTACAACAATGCATTGCTAAAATTCGTATTGGTGCTCTAATAACCATGGAGCACTGGTGTGTCATACCAACCACACTATGTAGAAGTGCTTTGATTCTAATACAGTGCACCAAGTGCAATGTGTAGTTTCTATTATGGGTGCATCGATTACTTTTCCACATTGTTTTTGCAAACATAAATTGATTTCAGTTTTTGATAAATAAAAAATAGTTATGTATGTGTGTATTTTATAATTTCAATTAGTTTTATCTATATATTCCTAAAAATAATTGTATGTGAATAAGATGTGATAATGACGACAATAGGAGCAATAGAAGGTCGACACATACACCTTTGTACATGAGTGAGAGGCCCAAGAGAGGGAGAGGGAGAGGATCCCTCTCCCTATTACACTTCATACACATGCCCTTTTGAGGAATGTTGGCCTCAAGTTTTATGAGGAAGCTACATCCCTATGAGGGAGCTCTTTGTTTTTACAGTAGTTGATTCGTCATTGGAATCATGCTCAACATGCATTTAGGGTTAGTCTCGATCTGTGGTGTCAGCCAACGGAGGAGGATATTTATTTTATCACTGGGTTGTCTATGAGAGGAGAGGTTTGGCCCCAGTTCCCTGATCTACCTCCTGGTGTTGCAACAAAGATTCATTTGGCATATGTGCAGAGATATGTGAGTCGAGACATTGTTTCCACTACGAGATTCTAGTTTGTTGGTGGTTAGATGTGGATAGATTCATTTTGTTCAGAGGAGGTTAATTTAATATCTCTTATTGTCACGACACTGTCACACTTTATCTTTGATGGGAATAATATTAGTTTCCATTTTATGTATTATGTAGATATTTTAGTTCAGAGGCCCTGATTGATTAGATGGTCGAAGATGTTTTTGAGACAATTTTGTTTTGCATTGGATCACTGTCACGCCATTTTTTATGGGAGGATATTCTTCCCATTTAGAGTTATTTACATTATTTTTTGAGAGGTTTCATGTCACTCAATCGATAGTACCCCACTTTCCTTCTAGGCCTATGATTGATGCGCGTATGCACATGTGGGGGTTGTTGTTTACTAAGACGGGCTAGGCAAACTGACAATATACTCTAGTTGGTAGGGAGATATGTGATGTTTTGGGTGAAGAGAAAAATACTTTCCTTGATATTGTATAGTACCCATATGTAGGGATGGATTGGAGAGGATGTACACACATCCTATTTACTCCAGATGATCCACCAGATCAGAGAGGTAATATTATCATTATGTTTTGATAAATCTAGTTGCATATTTTTATGTCGTATTAAATGCACATGTAATTTATTATAACATTTTGTTTCAATTATCTAATTATTAGTATCTATTGTTTTGTATATATTGAAACATATTTTGGGGATCAGCCTCCCAACAAGGATGAGGAGATGGAGAAGGAAGCACAACAAACTACTATACATATACCTAACATGTGATGTAGGTCAGATCAGAGAGTATGGACAGATATGGCGGATCTCCTACATGGTCTGATGGTTAGGCATGGAGTGGTACTTGTAAATATTCAAGATACATTATAGGTACCAGAGTTGTATGTGATATGGGAGACCCTGCCTCGTGATATCACATTATTTATGTGTCATGTTGTCGGTGCCCTCAACCTCATCTATAGGTTAATGGATTTTTCTCATGATTCCACTCCATCTGTCTCATCGCCAGACTAACCCACATCCTTTCCACCACTAGGTCCTCGTCCTCCTCATCTTCCACATGTGTCACCATCCATCGATCCTCCTCCTCCTCCACATGTGTCACAAGCTATTGATGTTTTGGACACTATGTTCACATCAGGTGTTGCACAACTTGATCCTAGTGGAGAGATATATGAGAGTCTATTTTTTTGTCATTGCTTTCTGAGATAGGTACTGATAGACCCTCTACCTCTGGTAGCAGAGGCACTAATGTCTCTGGCTTTGGTGGTGGACCTAACTAGTAGTGGTACTTGACATGTATATTGATTGTTTTATATTTGACTTCAAATGTATATATGACATGTTTATTGATTTTGATGAGATGTATATTTGACATGTATATTGATATGTATGTCGCTAATGTATATTGTGTTTTTTCATATCATGTTGATGTTGTTGTTGTTTGATTTATAGAATGTATTATGAGTATGCTAATGATTAACATTATTAATGATTTCTCTGTTTTTAAATTAAATTTGAGGTGTATCGTCATTTAGATGTACAATTGTCATTTAATGTTTAACTTTAGTTTTACAAAATCATTTAATTTGGATTGTGATTGCAAAAACTAATAATCATTAATGCCATATAATGTTTAACTCTACTTCAAGGTGAATTGTTTGTTGTCCAACAAGATACATTATGTTGATTAAACATGTTTACAAAGAAAAATACATAAATATGATGAGTGGAATGATTGTGATTTGAATAATTGTGTCTTTTTCATATATTTTAATAATAACATTATGATATAATTATTCACTAATAATAATAATGATGTAATAATAATTTTATTTTATTAATTTTTGTTATTCAAATATTACATGACAAAATTATAATATAATTGCTTACTAAAAACACAATTATTATATTTTATTATTTTTTTAATATTTCCAAAATTTTTATTAATTTATATTACTCAACTATTATAATATATTAAATTTATTTATTTAAATTTAAAATATTAAATATAAAGAATAATAATAAATTTTGATCTATACACTTTGGATGAATTAGTTTCACAATTTTTTACTCTATAACTGACTTTATGAATCTTATATTAGAAAATATGTAAAAGTGTGTAAGTATTAGTTGAAAATTATATTAAAAAAATATGCTAAGTATTGTATTTACTTGATTTGTATTAAAATGATCCAAATATTGGATTTAATATTTGGTTAATGAATGAAACAAATAATTTGAAAAATTACTCCTATGAAATGTTGTTTTTTCATTTATTTTAATGATAATGTTTTAATAACTATTCATTAACATTATAATAGTTATATTTAATAATTTTTATTATTTAAAATTATAATTAATTAATTTTATATTAGTAAATATGAAAATGAAATCATTAATAATAATGAATTTCAATATTTGTATTTATAGGGTTGGATTACGGTGATGGAAAACTTTAGAGGCTAAATTTCATGATATGTCTTGCTTTCTTCTAAAAATAATTTGCTAATTTCTATTTTTTTTTTAATTTATTCACCCAAATTCTATGGGATAAAATTATTTTACTCTTAAAGTTGTCAATATTTTCTAAAAAATATACAAATACTTAGAAATTGGAACACTTTTTTACAAGAATATCACCAAACATTTTATAATTAATATTGTAAGAATTAGCAAAATTGGAAAATGTTTCTATACTTTTAGAATAGTATGGATCCTTAAAATTTTCCTTAATTGTGAGTAGGCTCTAGGAAAGCATCTTTTAGAAATTCCATTTCCTTCCTATATTGACACTTATTTGGAGGAGAATGTAAAAAAAATGATTAATATAAGTTTATATGTTTAAAAAGCTAAAGGATGGAGTGGAATAGGTGAAGGCCATGATAGTTGTTAGAATACTGAGAGGGGGGTAAATCAATATTGTTATCCCCATTTTGTGGATAACTAAGGAGATTATGTCTCGAGGCCCTTAGGTTGCAGAAATGGAGTGTCGAGAAGAATACATGGCCAACAATACCCTTTTTCACAGTTGAAAACCCCTCTCACCACCACAGATGGTCACAAATTTCTAGATGGCATCCACCACATCAGCTGGCTTCTGGAAGGAAGTGGGCCTTGCTCCATGAGGTACAAGTCAGTATTATGGTGAGCATCATTTCAATATTTAAGACCTTTGAGTATGTTGTATCTTAGATTGCTTTAGATTTCATGATATATGCTTGGACATTATGCCTTTTTCCCTGATTCACCTTGGTGGTTAACATTGTGCCCTAGTAAGTGGTCTTCCTTGGAGATGGGTTTTCTACTAGGAACTCCCTTAAAGAGCCATCATACCATTCCCGACCATACTTACCACTTTCCATAATTGCTCTGGGCCTCCATTTCCTTATCTCTTAGGATTTTAGGGTGTAGTGACCCAACAAGGGGTTGTCCCTCTTTCTATGGGAAGAAGGGGATGAAGGCCCAAAGGGATTGATGTTGGGTAAAAGATAAAATCCTTGTATGAACCTTATAGATGCTTCGTCCAGGGATCACCCAAGAAAGAAATGAAATGCTCATGTTTGAGTAAAGGGGACCCACAATATAATAAATAATGCTTAAAAGGTTAGTTGAAGGATGGGAGGTCTCATCACGAGCCGACCTATCATGTCCATGAATATCTAGTGGTATGGCATTGTCATCATCTGGTCACCAAACCAAGGTAATGGCTCTCAATTGCATGGCTGAGAGAAATGGGGTCTCATCACGAGACTACCTTCTCATTTCCACTGGGTGTTTGTGGGTGACATTGCCATTATATGGACACCATGCCAAGGAAATGGCCTTCAACCTTTCCTTAAAATTATGAAAGAATAAAAGAATGGAAAATAATGGGCTTGGAAAAAGTGCATTGCGGATGAAGGTACCACACACCCTCTACAAAGGCACCCATGAATGAGACACTACAACCTCTTGTATGTCATGATCCCTATGGCCATTTAGTCTTGACCCCAACCACCTCATCCACTTTACATGGCTTAGAGAGGGATCTCTTGGAAGCTTTCTTGGACCTAGGGAAATATCTACCCAATAGGGCACCTCGTCAACCCTCCCATATTCAAGCTTGAAAAGTCACATAATTTCTTTGAGAAATTAACTATTTGATATAGTGATATTTGATTCACATGCTTAGGTGGTTCATTTATTGATTGGATTCATTTATCATGATGTTATGAATTGAGATCCTTGGAGGGCGTGCTTATTTGTCTTTACAGGACCTAGTTGGTGGATAGTTTTGGAAGAACAAGCCTAGATTGGATTTCCATGGGGCTGTAATCCCACAGGTTGGATGCCAAGGGTCCACATATTGGAGCACAAATATGAAGTATTGGAGACCTAGAAGATGATGTGGAAGACTTATCCCAACCCTGACATGCCAAACGATTTTCCCAAGAGGGGAAAAACATCTTCTTTTTGAGCTTGATGCCATATTTGTGGGGCTAGGGTTTGGTGGTGGTGTTACCATTCATTGACACATGGACGCTTTCAGGAGGAGTTATTCACCATGAGGAGATTGCTTATATGCTTGACATGTGTCCTTGGGAGGCCTACCATTTCTTCTCCAACACCAACAATTTCTCCCAAGTGGCAAAACGTCCCCTAAAGTGGTAACGTCCATGTAAATTAGGGTTTTATTTGTGCAAAAGTAAAATTTTAAATGAATTGTTTAATATTACTTTGTTAAAGGGGGAAATATTAGGGTTGTTGACCCCTAGTCTTGTGGTTTACCCCTTAATATGTGGACAAGTCACCTTGGTGACATTTTGTATAAATAAGAGATCATAAGATCTCATTATAACATAAATCTCCTTTTTGTGAGAAGACTTGATCTAAAATTTTTGCTACACTCAGTTATATTTGTCTCTTGTGCACTTGTTTATGGATATCTCTTGTGAATGGATATCTCTTGTGAATGGTTGATGGAGGAGTGAGGCGCTAGCCTTGGATGAATGCTTTCTAGCTTTTATGGTGGATTATCTTAGCATCTTTCTTGATTTTGGTATGGTATTTTACTCTTATGCTATCATCTTTTCAAGTCAAGGATTGTTGTGCTAGGAGCTAAGTGGGAAGTAAGAGTATTTACACCCCCACTCTAGTCTCTGTTGGGCCCTTCATTTTTGGGATAAGGAATCGTGCAATTTTTGACTGAGTACAAGTTGCGCAAGATTCATAAGAAGTTGGACAATAGAGAAAGAAAGAGCAACATAAAGAAGTTGTGAAAAGGATAGCGTGACGCCAACTAAGAAAAAATGGTTGCAACAGAACAAGAAAGCGTGCAAGCTGAGACAGAAGAAACAACCTAGCTTATATATACGGATGAACATGATTGTAAAAGGGTTAGCTATTGGTTCAGCTGAATTATGATCCAGTTCAGCCTGATGTTTCCCTCTCTATTAGGTTGTTGCCAGTCGAGTCAAGAAAAGGTATGAGTCTGTAATGTAGTCTGTACGCCTTTTGAGAGATAGAGATCTGTGACATGAATCCAGAGTCAAGAGTCTGTAATAGAGCACTATTGTATGGTTCTAAGATTGTAATGGAAGGAATATGATATAAAGAAGGATCTAAACTTTCAAAATATGCTATGTATTCTTGTGTTTACTCATGCATTACAGTACTTCTTTATGGTTTATACAGTCCTCATGATGGTTATATGTTTAAATGATTTTCGGTAACATAAGTAGGTTTGATTCTTTCACTCATAAGATTCATATCTATTCGATAGCTAGATGTCTTGCGCAAGGTCAGGATGAGTCCTGAAGGTTCTGTGAATCCTCCTAAGTCTTTTCCTTACCCTTCCCTATCTATTTGTCTCAGCAGCACTTCAGGTGAGACTTATTCTCTTTGGAGGAGATGAAAATGCCAACACTCTAGACTGCTTGGTATCTTTTGTTGGTAACCTGAGAAGGACCTTGGTTTGATCAAACTTGCGCCAACAAAATAGTTATGTTGTTGGGACTTGTGTTAAAAGGGAACCTATAGGGAGGATGTTTCTGTGGATTTATAGATCTAGTATTGACCAAGGGTGGGAAATAAACTCCGACGCCTTCATATGGAAAGAAGCGGATCTGAGGGGAAAATTGGTGGAAGATACTCGTGAAACAGTCTTTTACTTAGAAATATCGAGCAACCGGTATGAAATTTTTTGGGTTAAGTTTCTGAAAGAAATTTTCCACTGGATATAGAGGCTCCAAGAAGCTCCAGAGTTCCAAGAATGAGTCAAGAGGATCTGTTCTTGGGAAACCGAAAAGATAGAAGCACTTCATAGACTGTATTGTCTAGTCATGCAAGCGGTTGATTTCTGGGTCAATACCACATTAGAGGGAATAATTATCGAGTTTACAGCTAAGAACCACCAATTTGTTTCACGTGTAGAGGCGAATTTCAAGAAAGACGCAAGGGGAAGACTACTGATAGAGGTCCCCCTGTGGATTAAAGTTTTCTTGATGGAAGAGGGGATGTTGACTATGTCCCTGACTGGGATAGCAATGTAAACACCCTCGCTTGGGGTAGGGAAAGTCTGGGGTAGAGTCATGGCCTGAGAGAGGGGAAGGGTTCTTTGAAAAATGAGGGGGAAACAGTAAGAAATGGACTCAAGAGATGAGAGAGCTTTGAAGAGAGCCATCATAGTTGAGAAGTGGTGGTGTGGAAAGATCAAGAAAGAAATAAGATAGTTTGAGAAGTTGGTGAAAGAAGTCAAACTAGGAGAATTAGAGGAAAGATAGATGGAAGAGTTGCGGAAGATGAGAAGAAAGGAAATACTGGCGAGTCAAAGATTAAGTGAGAGAGTAGTGCAGAAAGAAAGAAGTCCCCAGGACGTTGGACAAGAAGGAGAATGTGTAAACGTAAGGGAAGAAGAAGTCGACATGAATCTTGAAGAAGACAGAGAAGATCCAGCCCCGATGACAGGAGAGATGGGGAATCCGACCAAAGAGATTGTTCCAATGGAAGAAAATGAGACCCCCCAGATCAAATAAAATCGCCCTGAAGCCAGTGGTGCCAGCCTCGAAGCACCCATACCCCAAGTGTCTTCTATACAAGTGGTAAGTTCGATACTACCTTCTCATGCTAGTTTTGTTCCAATAAAATTAGTTAGTTAGTCACAACTAGGAAGTGCGAGTAAAGAGAGGATATTGGGATCCCCTGGTAGATCACAAGAAGGACCATTAGGTTTTATTTTGATAAGAGAAACAAGATCAGCAATGGCGGGTCATGTGGGAGGTTCGATTTCCCGATACCCAAAATTTTTGGGTAAGGGAGATGAAGATGTTGAGCAGCACTGGCTCTTATGTGAAGCAATCTGGATATCCAGAGGGACTCTGGATGTGAATCAGTTGGTTGAGTTACAAACCACCCTAAGAGGTTGCGCTCTCAAGTGGTACATGAATATCATTGATCCAGGAGTGCCAGGAATACAAGGTCAAGCGTTCACACTTGTCCATGGACGGAAAAGTTTTATAGCAGAGTTCAAACTACTTCAGTCAAAACAACAGGCTATGTCTGAGTTGCATGAGATCCAACAATGGGAAGGTGAATCAGCCTAGGAATACAACTAGAAGTTTAAAGATGTTATAGGGAGATTAGCACATCCAATACATGAGGAACATCAAAGGGAATGGTACATTCATGGATTTCTACCTTTGAACTAGATTCCTCTACTGCAACAACGGATAGCTACCTTAACATACACCTTGGAACAATTGATGAAGATTAAAGCCATGGAGGGATACTCTGGGAGCCTGAGAGTGACCAGACCCCCAACAAATGCGAACTTGGCGCAACTACAAGGGAAAATATTAGTGTTGACAGAAAAGATTCAAGAGCTGACAATACCTAGACCAGGACAACCACAGGTCTGGTGCACCAGATGTTATACAGAAGGACATCTGGTGAACTAATTTAAACGAATGAGGGGAATGGGACATCCTCAGAATTTGATGGGACCCCCACCAAGACCCATGGGAGGAGTTGTGCAAGTGTCTACGAACTTTCCATTCCATAACCCCACTCCATATCATGATTTTCCAGGGAGACAAGAAACACCAGCAGCTGAGTATTGTGAAATATGTCGAATTCATGGGCATGGGCCAATACAATGCCCCATTATCCAGAAATATTCGACAGTACAAAATACAATACATTGTGAGTTATGTGAATCTACCACACATACTAACAATCAATGTAGAGTGTTGGATGCACTTGTAGATAGGTTGGACCGAACAACATTTAGGGTGAATGAAAACCCTCAGGGACCAGGAAGAGGTCGAGGAGGTGGAGTCGGGGGAGATTTCAGAGGAGGCAGAACTGGGGGAAGAGGGATAAGAAAATTTTATAACTGTGATGAGCAAGGTCACATGGATAGAGACTACCCTCATCCAAGGCAGACATGGTGCTCCTATTCCAGAACCAATGGGCACACAACTGAAAACTGCCCAGAACTAATTGCAAAATGGAAAGATAGGGAACGACAACGAGGAACTAACCTCATGAGTTCATAAATCAAGAGATTTATTAAGGGAAAATTTCCCAACATCAACATCATTACTCAAGGATGAGCGAAGACAGGAGTTGATGTTGATACTCTAACCCAGATCCAAAAATAAGCACGTAAAGAAGATAGGTATGACCCTCTAAAACTGAATTTGTTCTTTAATTATGCCATAGTAGTATTTCATAATATTCCCAGCCCTAAGATGCGAGCGAAAATCCCACATCCTATTGTTTACCCTAAGATTGCACAAGTCCCTGCTTCACCCCCTACACCCAAAAACCATGTAGTCATACCAAGACAACGTGAGCAACCTCAAAATGTAGTTGACCTTTGGTTTCAATTATTTTCTGACATCCTCAGGAATGATTGATTAATAGAGAAGTTGTGCAATGCATTGTACCTAGTCCTAGGGAATGAAGAACCCATAGAGGTAGGAATAATGGCTAATCTTCTTGATAAGAGTAATCAGAGAGTGCAGAGAAGAAAAGTACGAACGAGAAAAGAATTTAGACTAATAGCCCAGTTAGATGAATTTGAGATTAAGGATGTCATGTTGGATCTAGGATCCGATGTGAACATTCTACCTAAGAAGACCTGGGAAACCTTAGGAAACCTAGGATGACATATTCCCCAATTCAGATAAGAATGGAAAACCAATATTGTATCTTCCCCATAGGAAGATTGGAGAATGTGGAAATATCTGTTGCGGGAGTAAAGACAGTGGTTGACTTTGAAGTGATTGAGATCATGGGGGATAAATACCCTTACCCTTCACTACTTGGAATTGATTGAGCCTATGAAAACTATGTAGTAATCGACTTAAAGAAAGACACCATGAATTTTGAGGCTGATGGAATCAAGGTAGTTCAACCCTTGGATCCATATATAGGACCTAGATATATAGAGACAACAGACAATAATATGGAAGGAGAAGACTTGGACCAGTTGTACATTGTAACAGCAGGAACAAGAGACGATTATATAAATCCTACTGCTGATGGATCAGTAAATTGGAGAAGCATACGGTTAGCAAACGAAGATTCAGAATTGGCTTTTGACAGTTGGAAACAGGGTTCCTATGAAATATTCTCAAGAAGATGCACAACTGTCAAAGCAACCATATAGGTTGGGACCAAAGTGAGAGAACACCCAGTATATGATGGCACCTCAGGACTCGACAGTTTTCTGCTCAGCATGGAAGAAAAGGTGGTAGAGGATCAAAGAATCTCAGTATTAGACGTAGCTCTCCAGAACACCCCTGTTAGATGGTGGGCCAATCATAAAGCCTTACTCAGAGAATGGGACGAGGTGAAGCAAGCTATCAAGTATAGGTTTTAGAACAAGGAGTAGTTGGAAGCATATATGCATACAGATTTCCAAGTTGCACGACTTTTCAGCGGAGAATTTGATCCTAAAGTGCATATTGAATAGTGTGTGACACAATGGTAAGTTGCGGAAATACCTTCTCGATTCTGGTTTCAGGTATTTTCCCTCTCTCTAGGTCCAATCCTGAAAGCTTGGTTCATACACGAAGAAACCAGAAGACATACCAAAAACTGGCAGATGCTAGCAGCTCATTTCTGCAAGGACTTCTCGTTTACAAGTAAGTACCCTGAGCTAAAATTAGTCCTGCAAAATATTAAAGAATTTATTTTAACAGATAATAGTAATAAAAAATCAAACTTAGTAGTATGTGCCAAGCATAACCGAGAATTTCAGACTAACCTTCACCTTCCCTCAACCAAGAAGCCTATAGAATGTTATAAGATTAGCAGGGATTCAGAAAACCCAGATGACTTAGAGGAATTGAGAAACCTTCCCATCAAAGAGACAAAAGGGAACAAATAAATCCATAACACCATACCCAGTCAGACTGATAGTTCTTACAATTACCCATTAAAATTGCGCAAAGTCAATATAGGGACCACATAGCAACCTAATATAACTATGGTGGGAGACTACTGGGATGATAAAACCAGTCAAGAAATACAGAGTTTGTTGTGGGAATATGAGGATTTGTTCCCAAATACTTTTTCAGAGTTGAGGGGAATCAAAGGAGTTATGGGAGAAATCAAAATTGAATTGAAACCAAGATCCAAAGCCTGTGAGACATAGACCATATCATCTTAACCCTAGAGTAAAAGAGAAGGTTAAAAGGAGATAGATAATATGTTGGAAGCAGGACTCATTTTTGCAGTGGAAGAAGCATAATGGGTCAGCCCAATAGTTATTCAAAGCAAGAAAGGCACCAAGGATATTAGGGTCTGTGTAGACTATAGAATCCTTAACTCTTCTTGTGTGCATGACCCCTTCCCAACACCTTTTACTAATGAGGTTCTAGAACAGGTTGCGGGGAAGGAAGCATACTCATTCACAGATGGATTTTCAGGGTACCACCAAGTCAGGATCTTCTAAGAGGACAAAAAGAAGACCACATTCATAACAAAATGGGGATCTTTCGCATTCAATGTGATGCCATTTGACTTAAAGAATGCCCTTGCAGTTTTTTCCAGGATTGTAATAACAGCTTTCAGAGAGTTTATTCACAAGTTTATAGAAGTATATATGGATGATTGGATGATATATAGCTTTCTCAAGGAACATGTAGCATTGTTACGGCTAATGTTTGACAGATGCAGAGAATTGCATATCTCATTGAATCTAAAAAATTGTATCTTTTGTGTACCACATGGGAAGTTTTTGGGCCACATAGTCTGCCGAGAAGGAGTATTGGTATATCTAACCAAAGTTGTGGTTATTATGAACATGCCACCACCTACGAGTGCAAAGGAGTTACGCTCGACGTTGGGACACACAAGGTACTCTCGCAGGTTCATCAAAAGATATGCCAACATTATTGCACCTCTAGAAAACCTAATGAAAAAGGCCGAAACATTCCAATGGACTCCAAAATGCGATAAAGCATTTGAGACACTCAAGGAGAAGCTCAACACAACACTGATTCTGATATTCCCAAACTGGGAAAATGAATTTCATGTCCATGTAGATGCTTCAGGAATTTCCTTAGGAGCTATCTTAGTGCAACCTGGAGATGGATCCATGGATCATCCTATCTATTTTG